>OX465242.1:8836765-8895500 GCA_949987775.1 Aproaerema taeniolella | reverse complement strand
AAAAAATGAGATTTTAACCCCTTAATTGTTGGTTGGGTTAGACTGCTAACAAACCTACTTGTCGCAGTTCCGTCTGTCGCAATTGGAAATATATGAAACCTATAAAACAACCTAACCTAACCTAACTGAGCGGAACTGCGACAACCGCTTAACGCAACCACAGTCGTTTCTGGCACTTCACCGGCCGCTGCCGAGGCACGCTCGCTTCGCTCGCTCGGCTCGTGCGTTGGGGGGTAGGAAAAGAGGCTTTCCTACAATCTCATTTTTTTTAACCGTGTGGTGATCGGTTGAGAATAACACCACCCCATCTCTTTCCGTGGGTGTCGTAAGAGGCGACTAAGGAAACACAAATGAGACCTGCCTCCTAGTAATCCATCCCAGGCAACGACACTTAATTTTTTTCTGGATCTGAGGTGTCGTCCTATGGTCTCATGCGGTGTGGTAGGCTCTGTAAAGGGCCGTCTGGTTCGCGAACACCCTCCTACCGAAGTCCGACGCCAAACAGCATGCTGTGTTCCGTCGGTGCGTGGGAGTATCAGTGCCTTTATAGGCGTTTTCTGGGTTAACTCGCTCCATCGTCGACCTCATCTTTGACCTTTATGGTCAAGATTGAGGTCAAGAGTTAACCCATATTATAAGAGGTCAAGAGTTAACTATTTACAGAGCCTACCACACCGCATGAGACCATAGGACGACACCTCAGATTCAGACAAAAATGAAGTGTCGTTGCCTGCGATGGATCACTAGGAGGCAGGTCTCATTTGTGTTTCCTTAGTCGCCTCTTACGACACCCACGGAAAGAGATGGGGTGGTGTTATTCTTAACCGATCACCACACGGCACAAAATTGACTTCGTAGATATTATTGACTTCGTAGATATTATTATTCAAAAACAGGCCGAGGCTCACGAGCATGGCTTCACCATCATGTGAATGTCTAGGCGATTCAGCTCCTTGACAACAAGTTAGTGTAGTATATAAAAAGTGATAATTCATAATAAGTGCACATGAATAAAGTGACTTCCCCTTAAAAGACTCTAAGATAGATAGTGTTAGTGGACTCATTCTTAGTTTAAGTTAAAGTAAAACTACTTATTAGTCTTTTAGGCTCGATAGTAGTAATATTAAGATTCTCTTGTAAATGAAGGTATCTTAAAAATATCTTCCCTAGCTTTAGTCTGTCTTTGTACCACATCAAACTCGGTTCAGTAATTTAAACCTGAAAGAGTAGTTAAGGCCTGAAACAGACAGAGAGACAGAGTTACTTTCGCATTTATAATATTAGTAGGGATTTGTATATTCAAGGGGTGTACGGGTGACAAGAAAACAGGGAATTACTAGACTAGGCTGTACGGTTTGAAGACCTTTACCTTGCTGGAAAAAAAAGACACATTGTTGCCACTATCCACCACTATCACGCACGCCGCCCGCTATCGATCGTTTTCGTTTCGAGAGCCGCCAGCAGTAATAGTGTTCCGTGATTTGCTTACTTAACTACTAAATGGAGAAGTCAAGAAATACGCGTAATTTTTACGTATAAAAGTAATAATTATTGCAGTAAATATGGATTTGGATATCCAATATAAAACCATATTAAAACCAGAGTGCGCAAAATTGAAATTTCTATTGGTGTTGTGATTTTTGTTGATTTCTTTTATTTTATGTATCGCCTGTTGTTCCTTTTTTGTAGAATATACGTTTTTTGTGTCTTAATAATGTTTATTTACAAAACTACGTGTGTGTTCATGCTTTAGTTTGTCTGTACCTACTCTTTGCAGGAAAATGGTTTCTACAAGAGGCCCTAGATACAAGTTCAGCGAAGGTGAGCGCGTACTGTGCTACGAGCCGGATCCGACAAAAGCTAAAGTTCTGTACGATTCTAAGGTAAATACATACATGAATGCAATACATTACACTCCAATTATAATATCTAAACACGCGTCATAAATCGAAGTTATGGTTATGAGTACAAAATGGGGTTAGGGTGTCGCAAAAGGGACAGCCATTTTCCGACACGCCGACCCAAAATGGTTCCTTTTTGGTTCTAATATTAAAAGATTCATTCAACAAAGAACTGTACGCTTTAGGGGTAGTTTAGTCACTTACGAAATGTAAATGTCATACAATGCGATTGGAACTACAATCTAGCCAATAGCTACCTTTATGCTAAATTTGGCTTAAATTGCTAGTTTTATTATTATAGCAGTGATAGCCGAGTTGGTAATGAACCAGACTTATGATCGGAAAGTCGCGGGTTCAAATCCTGGTGCGGGCCTGTACCACTAAATTCGTCTTTTTAGATTTATGTATGGAATTCTAATTATCACTTGCTCAATGGTGAAGGAAAACATCGTGATGAAACCCACCTGTCAAAGAAATTTCATTTTCGATAGACGAGCGGTCCACCAACCCGCATTGGGCCAGCGTGGTAGACTATGGCCTAAAACCCCTTCGAAGGGAGGCCCGTGCCCCTCGGTGGGGATGATGTATATGGGCTGATGACTACTAAGGCTGGTGGGACCTATTTCCTGTAGCACATATCTTATTGTCTCTATTAAGGGATAATCACTTAATACATGTGTTCTCTAAAGGTATAGGTTGCGTCACTTTCTAGTGGAGGGGGTGTGTATGGATACATTTGCACACGAAAGTACTAGGCCTATTGTTTTATTTTGGAACTAGCCTGTCGCTCGCGGCTACCTATATTGATAGGTACAATGAATTATGTACTAATGTGATAGAATTTAAATCGCCTGGTGTGCAGCTTGATTGCCAGCATTTTTTTTAACATGATGTGATCTAAACCACTCAGTCAATCAATTTAACTAATATGGATAAAAAGCATCTCCTTTGATCTTTTTACAGGTCTTAGAGGTAATTGAGAATAAAGATAAAAGGGGACGGCGAAATGTTGAATATTTAATACATTTCCAAGGCTGGAATTCCTCATGGGACCGCTGTGTCAGCGAGGACTTTGTACTGAAAGATACTGATGACAATCGTCAATTGCAAAGAGACTTGGCTGAAAAAGCTCAGTTACAACTGTAAGTAAAGCTCTCCTTTTTAAACACTGATGATAAAATTGTCTAGCAATATTGCTACAATAGACAGATTGTGATGCGGGTTTGTTGTTTTACAGCTGACATGTTCAAGACTAGATTCTAATAGTTTAACAAAGTATTTGACTTTCTTGCACCGGTGCCCGTAACCAGCTTAATTTGAAACACTTGTCACACAAACAGTTTTTTATAGAAAGTCTGTACGAGGCTGTATCTCATGAACCGTGATAGTTAGACAGTTGAAATTTTTACAGATGATTTATTTCTATTGGTCCTATAATAACAAATACTAAAAACCAAAATAAAATAAATATTTAAGGCGGCTCCCATAGAAAAAACGTGATTTTTTTTCTCGTTTTTATAGATAAGTCTGTCCAAGGCTGTATCTCATGAACCGTGGTAGTAAGACACAGTTAAAATTTTCACAGATGATGTATTCTGCTTGCTGCTATAACAACAAATACTAAAAAGTTGAATAAATTAAATATTTAAGGGGGCTCCCATACAACAAACGTGATTTTTTTGCCGCTTTTTTAGAGATCATGGTTTTTATAGTCCGACTCGCACTTGGCCAATTTTATAGGTAATGGTACGGAACCCTTCGTGCGCGAGTCCGACTCGCACTTGGCCGCTTTTATTTAATTTATATTTATTCTGTAATATATGTTCTCAAATTAAAAGTTAGAATTTCAAATAAGCTTCTTGAAAAAATATGGCCTTAGCCAAATACACCTCAGTGTCCTCTATTACATTTGGTAGAGCACCCCTGAGGGCGTTCCAAACCTGGGGTTAATTACCCCTGCTATTTACTAAATCAGCTATTTTATTTACGGGGGTAACGAAGAACCTAATCGTAAAAAAAGAATTATTTTGAACCATATTCGTGGCAGTACTACAAACTCGAAAATCTTCATAGTTCTATGCGATGAAATTGGTGCAAAATTTTATTCTCTTTTATACCACACTTGGTACCAAACAGAGAACACAAAAAGAAAAAGAGTTTTTATCTAAAATGAAAGATAAAACATTGTTTGTATTGTTTGATTTTTTCTTGTATTGTTTGATTTGATAATATTTTAAAGGGGGGTAAAATCAGTTTTCCTCATAGATTACAGGGGTAACAATATTAAAAAGGTTAGGAACCACTGGCTTAGGAGATACACACGTTTGTTTGGCGGCCATCTTGTGAAAATAAGCAACATAATAAATAAACCGCTTTTACTCCACATTTTATAAGACAAAGGGTATTTAATATATCTGAAAAATAGTTCTTCTTAATTATTGACAGTACATATTATTATGTCTAACACCACAAACAGTCAAATTAGTTTATAACATTTCATGAAACCTACCTGTTCTTCGACAGCGGAGCTTATTTGTACCGCCGCGAACGTAAGAAAGGAGGCAATGGTGCGCCGGGCGGCATTAAGCGGCAGCGAGTTGTGGGCTTCAGTGATGAAGGCTCATCCAGCAGTACGCAGAATGAGGGTATGCTCTTAATTTATTTTTACCAGTTATAATTACAATATTACAAAGCTGTGCTGAATTTGGTTACACTATTTGAACATGTTAACTGAGTATTATAAAGCTATAAGTTTGTTTATTTGATTACTTCTGTAAAAGTTTTATGGTTCTATTTTATTCTTGCCTTGTGATTGTAATCTTCTTTATTTTAATCTTCTGACATCACGTTGGTAAATGTTGATTATTATCATAGGCATAAATGTATAGAGGATCCAAAAAATTATTCAGCCAACATTAATTGCGGCAAAATATCAATAGTATTTATTTAAATACTAAATATTTTTATTTTTTTTAATTGTATTGGGCAAGGCCATAAGGCATTTTTATAAATTCAAACCGTCCAGAAAGTGTCATGAATGCAGTTTTACTGATGGAGTAGTGAAAAAAATCTATCAATGGATATTAAGATAGAAAATTCTTCCCCCCCCCCCCCCCCCACACTTTCAAAGTCGCAAACTTATATTTGGAGTACCCACCACACCATAGCAAATGCTCCTAGAAAAAAATGCTTTGCCGCAATTATTATAAAAATTGTTTATTGTACACATAAAATATTTTACAAATCACTTAACCTACAAAATAAAAAACTAAAATTAAAACTAAAACTTATTCTTAAATAAAAAGAATCTACCTACATAATATACATATTTACAAAAACAGCCCACCCCTGATCGTTCCCGGCGCAAAGGTGCCCATGACACTTGCGCGTTACCGCGCTGTATAGCCATGGACAGCCTTTGCGCCAGAAAAAACCCGGAGCGGGGGTCGCCTCCATTCTCCCTCAGGCGACGGCCAACCTCTGCCATGAATTTTTTGGTTGCCTTGCCCCATCAGCCCGTTGATTCAACAGCAAGCGGAATGAATATATAATGCTGCTCGAGTGCGCTATATTTGTCCCGCTTCCTGTTGGCTGCGGTTTCGGCAGCAGCTCCAGCCACCCTCGTCGTGCGGCCAAGAAGTGATGCGCATGTGGCGTCCCATAATAAGCATCTGCCCTCCTCCCATGGTACCAAAGTCATGCCGTCCGGTCTTTTTCCATCCGAACGGCTAAGACCTGGTGGTTCGAGTACGCATGGGATGTTGGCTGATACCAATGCTCTACGGATAATCTCGTTTAGAGCTTGATGCCGCGGGAACATTTCTCTCCACCATGGCCCCGCAAATGCATGAGTGTGGCTCACATACATCGCAGCGTATGTAGAGACTGGGCACTTTATCTTTGATCTCAGTCAGCATCACATCCCTTTTGACTGTATTGAATGCGTTTTTTAAATCTAATTTGATGATGACGTTGTCGACATTTTTGGGGTCCATTGCGAATGCACGCGTTGCGTGGATCGCGGCTTCACAGCCTAGTTGTGTTTAGTTGGTGAGGTCTAAGGTAGGCTGCCATTTCTTCCCTTACTATTTTACACCCTAATTTTGCTGTCAAGCGGCGGATAGTGCTACCGATAGCTATAGGTCGAACGCCCCCGTCTTTTTTTGCAAGGGCACAATAAAGTGGCTCCGTAAATAAAAGGGCAAACCTCGGGATTCAGATGGCCACTCAGTAAAAACTTACATAAGTTTGTCAGTGCTTTCAGCAGTTTATGCTCGTTATCTCCCGCCGAACTTGTAGTCAATTCCTTTAGATGTGCTGGACGGGTACCGTCTAATCCTGCGGCTGAACCATTATAAAATGAACCGAGAGCCTCTATCACATCTTCAACTTTAACTACAGGACTGGAGTGAGATAATCGATCTGGTTCCGGTGGAAAATCTAGAAGGCGGGATGGGGCAGGGATGTTTTGATTGCAAAAAACTATGAGTTTCCGGCCCCGATGGAGCGACTGACTCATTAGACATCAAGACGTGGACATCACCCCTGAGATCACCTTCAAATACTTTAGCCTCTATTGTCTTAATCGCTGAGGGAGACCTAAATTGAGTATACTCGTTGCTAAGAGAATCCGTTATAGAGACGCCTGCCGCATTAATATTATGTTTCACCTTAGTGGTAAGGTTGCCGGTGGCTTTTGAGTCAGGAGTTCTTAAGGCTGTATAGGCGAAGGTCAAAAAAGCACACCAATGGGATTTTGAGTTGGTCTCAATGCATTTATTGATCAAAATACTCGTTTTTCCCGCGGCCAAGTTTCTCGCCCCTTTTGGAATGTGGTGAAGAACCCGCATCCTTTGCCTAAGAGAGGAAAGATTGTCCAGGTCGTAGGCGGAAGTTCGCGGCCGCTGAGCTTGCGTGTTAGAACTGCTGGTGGGTTGGGAAGAAGGCATGGACAAAGCTGTAGTGGTGGCATTTTTATGTAAGCATGATCCTTTAAGCCGTGTTGTGAGCTGAAGCTGCGTGATGAGCTAGAAGGGCAGTATGGACGAACCAAGGAGGGAGAAGATGAATCCATAACCATAGCATAATTCAATTTCACAGCCAAAGGGTTAGTGTAGCTGTGATTAATAAGTTTCATCTAAATGTGCATTAAAAATATAAGAAAAATAAAAACTATTATAACATCAAAAGCGTTGAAATAAGGACCTAATGGTATGTATGTTATACACGGTATACAGTTCAACTTAGATACAGTGTTACACTATGTATCTGCCATCATTTAATAGCGAGATAATTATGATTTCCAGGTCACCATGCTAAAATTCTATGTGCTGTCGTTTGTGATTTACAAGGCTGTAATTAGAAAATAATTACTTAATTAATTTTTCCCTGTGTAAAAAGCATGTGCACTATATGGGAATTAGAACATTTAAACGCTAGTAAAAAGAGACAAAGTGTAAGAATTTGCACAATCACCCTGACCTTACTGATTAAACATATTTATCTTTACTAGGAATATAAAACAAATTAAAAACGAGGAGAAAAATAAAATAAAATAGAATAATAATTTAAAATGGATAAAATGTGGTAGAGGGTGTGGACAGATGAAGCAGCTTAATCCAAAAAAAAGCAGTTAATATAAATGCAAAGTAAATTAATTTCCAAGTCGTCGAAATGCCCACTCTTGTGTCTCAATACCGAATGCCGGTTTTCCTGTGCAGTGCCATCTATCGCCAGAAGTGACAACGTCTTGCCATCTTGCGTAATTACTGACAAATAGTTGTCACGTTATGAAGACCGCGCTAGCTGGCGCACCTATCGTGGAGCACGCGTGTGACATCTAGCGGAAAATCCAATTATTCATTGAATGGATTATTATAAATGTAAGCTGAAATCCCCCTACATTTGGTGACTTCAAATTTTTGCTGCGTTTAGCATAAGGTCCATATATGAAAAACAATTTTTGATTTGCCTCTGTATGGGAAGTCGATTTTTTAAAGAATTTCCAATGTTTTCATGCCATTGGAGGAAAACAATCAGATGGATGAAGGCGATATCGATTTACGAGCTAAATATAAAATCTTTTGCATAATGTATTGTGAGTAGGCGGGTCTAGTCGCAAGTGAACGTGAACATCGTGGAAGACGATTCTCGAAATGAGTACTGGATAAGTACACATACCTTCTTCCAAAACACCCAAAATATGTAAAAAATATATAAATAATATGTTATTAGCCCAACCCTATTATATGTATAACTTCTAAACCCCCTTCTCTGTTTCTAAGTATACAATACAAGCGTTGTGCCGCTTATCTCGAACCGTAAGCAGTTGGTCTTCATAGTTGGTGTCAACTTTAGAAAATACTTCCCGACTGCTGAGAATAGTCATACGGGAATACATATGACCAGCGCAAAGAATTATTATAGATGACTTAGTTGATTCAGTTTACAGTTTTTAAATTTAAAATACTGACATACTCGTATTGTTACTATACATACTTGCATTTAAATAGTTAAATAACTTAGCAAAAAATTAAACCTCATTCTGTGCCTAATAAATATTACTAAGACCCGATATGGATTACAGGCGTGAATGTATTTGTATAAATAAATCATTTTAGGGTTAAAAGCACAAATCTATACACAAATTTGCTCCTGTAAAGAATATTTATTGTACAAAAAAGGATTACATACATAGGTTTTTTGTTCGTCCTTGACGTCGTAATTTGAATTTTTGCGAAGAGATAACAAGGCCGCGAAGTGATATAGGCTCTGTTATGGCTTAACTTTTCATAATCCTTTTTTTTACCTCCGTGATTAACTCCTTTGGGTTCCTCAAACAAGCAAATCATTAATCATTAAAATAGCGCTCGTAGCTACTGATCGCTGATCTCAACCAATCAGTGAGGTTAACCAACGTACAGGCAGGGAATCTGATGGGTGACCAGTGGCAATTTATCACGAGCATTTCCGTGCTTCGAAGGGCACGTTAAGCTATCGGTCCCGGTTGTCACCGATTGACTACATTCGTTAAATCGAAGTCACGAGGCCATTATGCGGTTTGAAAACTCTAACATCAGGGTTAGCCAAGTTTGCCACATACTTGACTATAGGTACCTACGGAATAAGAAGAAGACTATTATTTTCAAAATGTTTAAGTGTTTGTACGTTTTGTGTTCGTAACTGGAAGCAATGGTTTTGTATTGTTAACAGAAGGCGACACTGTGGAATCTGATTCCTCGTCGACTAGCCAGTCACAGTCTCCTCCGCCAAGCTCCTCCGGACGCGCCAATATCACGCTGCCAACTCGACTCAGGTAATATTTACGCATTAAGTTAATACATACAAACCAATTTATTTGGAGATAGGACTCTAAAAAAGCGAGTACCTTATTTTTTAAACAGTTTGCCTGAGTTCATAAGATCAGAGAGCAAAATAAGTAGATTAAAAAAAAGCATTACTCCAATCGCTTGAAACTAATGAATAGATTTTAAACACTTTTTAATTAAGTTTATATACATCGATGTAAATAGAGCCTCTTGCCCCCGCATAAAAACTTCTCAAGCAGTTTTGTGGGGCTTAATTTTTTAAGAAACAGTGTAATTTTATGTCTAATAATTTTTAATAAATAAAATCATCTATGCCATTGTTACCCGGGAGAATATTTTATAAGGAAGGGATAGTGGCGTTTGGTGATAATTTTATTTTCATTCATGTGGCTGTCAATCGTCCCTTTGCCAAATCTTGATCAAGCGTACCCAGAATGAGGAACGCTAAGCGCTAGGAAGAAGAACATTGTCAAACCCGTAATATTGTAATTTTGCTTAATAGCATTATAATCTATTGGTGACAAAGTACCGACTGCCTCAAGTTTTTTCACGTTGACGGACTATTTTATAATATTAATGCAACCTAACCTAAAAATGTCTAACCTAATTCATCCTAGTCTCATGCAGGCGGCATTTAGTTTAGTGGAATTGTAATTTTACCAGGCAAATTGTAATGTCGCGGGAGATTACGGTTTGTACAATTTTCCGGTGACATATGTTTCAATTTCTTTTTTACAGGTCAGATTTTTAATTAATATACATATGTAACTCGTATATTAAAGTTATCATAAATAAAAATAAAAAACAGTTCATGTGGCGTCTTCGGCGAAAAGGTCGTTGAAATTATAGGATTGCTTATCAAAGTGCAACCTAACATACCCAAACCTAAAAAAGCCTAACTAACCAAAAGTCTAACTCATCCCAATTTCATGCAGGCAGCCCTTTAAGTTTCGTAAATTTATAATTTTACTAATAGGCAAAACGTAATATCGCGGGACATTATAATTACACTAATGAAATTGTAATATTACGGTTTTTCCAATTTTCCGGTACTTAACTATCCATGGCGCAACAGAGTCCTACGGCATTTTTAATTTGACGACTTTTTAGAACTTAGGTGTTTTTCCAACAAGGGATAGGTTAACGTTCGACTATCACCTGGTGATGAAGCGCGGTAAGCTGTCGCGACTGCCGGCCTCGCCGTGCGCGGCTGAGATCTTGGAGTTCTTCGTAAAATGGTTCGCGCGCGCCGGCGCTTGGCACACGGCTCGCAACAGACACGACCCACCTCAGAAACCTGACCTACAAGACGTATCGTGCAGGTAAGTTTCAAATGAAACTACCGCGTGAATGGGCCTTTTTTCAGTAGCTTCTACTAATATTTGAGTACATAACGCACGCTAAAACTGTACCATGAAAGAATAAAACTTTTGTAGAAAAATATGATCTTATCTGATTAAACTTGTAATGGATTGGGTTAGGGTCGATCCCAACGCGACGCGACTCGACGTTGCGGATAGAGCCACTCAAAATTGAACTTTATTTATTGCAAGTGAGAATTTAGAACACGTCGCACCACGCAGCGCCGCGCCTCGCCGCTCGCCGCCGCGCGCCGCAGCGTTCTCACAATCTTTTCATGTACTAAATAAAGTTCAATTTTGCTCTATTCGCAACGTCGCGTCGCGGTGGGGCTGACCCTTAGTGTACCTTAAATAAATAGGTAATATATTCAGATCGATCTGAACTCGTGTGATCCATAAAGAGGTGAATATTTAGTAATTAGAGCCTTTTAGTTGATTAGAATTTCTTAGACTTTAACTTTTATTTAGGTGTGTAAACTTTGTATTTGATAGATTTATGAAAGCAAATTGACACAGCAGGGGACGAAACATAAACAGTCATTACAGAACCAAACTAAATCGAAACCATTGTATTGAATTTTAAATGTATTTATTGTGCATGTTACCAGACCAATCCGATTACAAACTTTTTGCTCAGTTTATAAACTAGTTTGTCCAAGGCCGAATTAATTTGGAGTTAAACCGGGTTTAGCTGGTAACATGTGTATAAGACTTTCAAATTGAAGTATCTGCTCTTTTTTATAACATTTGCTTACATAATTTCCAAATTCATAATTAGTCAAGTTCGTCCCACACTTGACTACTACACGATAAAAATTATTCATCTTATTAGAATTTTATTTAGTTCGGCCCTGAAATGACGCCGACAAATGCGAAACATACCTATAATAAAAGCCTAGAAAGATTTCCAAAGACAGCAGTTTTACAGTAAATTCCAAATATTTCATCACATATTCTAAGCCCATTTAACCTCTGTCTCATATTAGACTAATAATGTCCCCAGCTAGGGCATGAATATCGGAATCTCGGAATATCGGAATCTCGGAATGAAAGTTCCGATATTGAGTGATCCAATATCGGAATCAGACTAGTTTTCCGTGTGAGTAACTAAACTAAGGGCAATTCTGATAACTAGCCGGTGGTGTTTGGCAAAACTGTTAGTCCAAGTAATGACGCAACTCATTCCGTCTGTTTCACTCTTTCTCTGCGTACGTCTCTCTTCTTATCCGCTCGCACAGAGAAACAAATCTACATTCTGGCAAAAAATAATATGAATTAAAAAGTGGCAACACTGTAGTGTCGTCCCGTTTTTCTTAAATTGATTTGAAAGGGACGACGCTTCAGTGTTGCCACTTTTTAATTCATACTCTTTTTTGCCAGACTGTACCTGGCTGTCCTGAGTCCTGTCAGTCAGTTGTAGTCTAAGAAAAACCCCATCCCCACGCATATTCATGATTAGAAGAATATACATCCACTAGGCTGCCAATCAAAATCCGGCCGCCAATATTTTTACCCGACTGCCAAAGAAGGAGGGTAATGTTTTTCGAGTGTATGTAAGTATGTATGTATGTCTGTTCCTTTGTGACCTCCTGTAGCCTAAACGGCTTGATGGATTTTGATGTATGAGGTATCGTTAGATTTGTCTTGATTACGGGAGTGTCATAGGATACATTTTATTTTAGTGTGCAGTCGGGTATTTTGTTTTTTTAATAATTAATTAAAAATGATCTCATTTTATTTAAATAACTCTTTCATATTATTAAAAAAACAAAATACCCGACTGCACACTAAAATAAAATGTATCCTATGACACTCCCGTAATCAAGACAAATCTAACGATACCTCATACATCAAAATCCATCAAGCCGTTTAGGCTACAGGAGGTCACAAAGGAAAAGACATACATACATACTTACATACACTCGAAAAACATTACCCTCCTTCTTTGGCAGTCGGGTAAAAACAAGGGAACGAAATATTTTTACAGAAAAAAAATAGCTTTAATTTGATATATAAATCATAGATGAACGAAATACTATACCAAAATCATACCTGTTTACACCTGGTTGCAAAGACGTACAGCAAAATGCGCAGCGGCAACTGTGATTTTTCAAAGTCTCTCTTTATATAGGTATATTGCCATGAAGTGGATGACATTTTATTTAAAAAACAAGTGATCGAAATATGATTCCGAAAAATCAATTACAATAATTTAATCAAAAATACCAGCGGCCAGACTTTGACAAGCAACCCAGCAGTTACACATTCTCCTCATCACAAACATACGTAAAAATTGGGATTCTAGCAAAAAATCTATGAGCGCACTGATTTTGCAGCCGGATCTTTAGCAGCAGGCAACCGTTATTTGCGGCCAGATTTAATAAGGCAACCCTATATTGCATTAACTGAAAAAAAATAGCTTTTTAAATTAGAATTTTAAATATTCAGAAATTTTATTAATGTTAATTCTAAGTTGGTTTAATTGGTATAATTTAGCGGCAAAACAAGTTGTCTCGTACCAAATTAAAGATTTTGATTTTCAACCTATTTTGTATATAATCAACCTTTATGACGAATATGTGGAATTCCGATATTCATATCGGAATTCCGATATTGATGTCGAATATCGAAAATCAGTATCGGAATTCAGAATCTTCCGATATTACATGCCCTAGCTGCCTGTGTCTCTCATATAAGTCTAAGGCTTTCCTATGTCTGTGTCTCGTACTACCTGTCCTAAAGCAACTTATAAAATTACCGAAATGATCATGGACATCATTGGAATGGTTTATAAATTATGTTGTAGGTATTGTTCTGGCTAATCCCTCATTATGCCATTTAGTTGTTGACTTTAGGAGCTAGCAAAGTTCATTAATTCCGCGCATACAGGAAGGGCGAACCGTATGATCTACGTGACAAAACGCAGAAAGAGTTCACTGAAGAACAAAAAAGCATGTGAGTACCTACAACGCATTAATACTTTTTGACCGCTTATTATTCATTTCATTACTCTTAATCTTTCTAAATTTGAGTTCTCAAATACTCTTAGCGAACCTTGCAGCCGCAGACAACATGCTATAATCATTACATCGATATCTCTGTACGTATGGTTTGTTTTGCATAATGCTTATAAATAAAGCACATTACATTGTTTCACGCATAGCTTTTGCTTTGACATTAATTAAACAATAGTCACGGAAAGAGTCGGAGAAAACAACAAAATATGTTTAATCTTCATGATTTGTAACTCTAAACATGGCATTCTTTCCGCGACCTTACTTTACATTTACAGCCAATAAATAAATAAAAATTATGTGCCTTATGGCATGCCCATATGTTGTATGTACTGTCCGATATACTTGCTAATGTTATAAATATTAAAGTGTGTTTGTTTGTCCATGCTCAACGTCGAAACGGAGTGACGGAATGACCTGATTTTTACATAAGAGATGTTGGAGAGTGAAAATAGGCTACTTTCCCACGCCAACGAAGAAGCGGGCGGCAAGCAAATTCTTATCTTGATTTTGGAACAAAAATACGTCGAAATTTACAGAAAATACAAAAATGACACTCTACGCTCAAAACGACAAAACTAATCAGCAGAGTTTTATAAAAATGTTGTTGGTGGCTTATTCCTCACTCAGCAAATTTTTATAGCTCGGCACACCTACCAAACCTAACGTAACAAATATTCTCAATCAAGTTGGGACACGTTTTTAAAATTTGGCAGCCAAATATAAAGCAAGGATGATAAAATTAGTCCGCAAATTCTACTATACACGTTCATCCATCTTTAACTTACGCCGTACCCCTATCAAGAGACGTATTTTTGAAACAATAGAATTTCAATTCGCATATGAATTGACAAGATTTGCATGCAAATCAATATACGTCTCCAGATTAGGTAAGAATATTGTGTGTTTTTATAACCACTTATGGTAAAAATAGGTCTAAAATTTTTACTTTTTAATTTTGCTTATTATGTGTTGTAGTACCTTTAACTTTTTTGTATGTTGTGTGTTTCAATGTAACAAATAGATGTTTTATTAAAAATGTCAAAATAACATAAACAAAAATACAAGTGTGCCGAGTCAAGAATGTGCTGAGTCAGGAATAAGCCCTGTTACTGCCGTACTCAGAGACGTCAATTAAAGTTAAGAAGTAATTAAATGTCACGCTATCCTTGTTTATATCAACAAGAGTGAAAGAGACAATATCAGAGTTTAACAGTACTTAACTTTAATTGACGTCTGAGTACGGCAGTTAGTCACTTTGCTAAACGTTTTAGGTTGAACTTAGTACGAGAGATTGCGGACGGACTCCGAGTGTACTTTGACTTCGTGCTCAGAGGTCATTTGCTGTACAAGCAGGAACACGCGCAATATCACGAGCTCTGCGGAAAATTTCTTGAACAGTTGTAAGTCTTGGACTTGAACGCGTTCGTTAATGAGTAACGGTGCCCTCGGCTTCACCTGCTTTGAATTCTGGTTATTCTTACTAATAATCATTTATTGCTCGAAGGCATCTAATCAAGCACACACACACCCGTTTAGGGCAGTGCAACTTGTTGGTATTACAAACGCGGGCAGGTATATGCAAAAGGATGCTATTTCACGCAAAAACTGTTGATTTTTCCTGAAACTTCACATTAATTATCGTTTATATATCAGAATAACATACGGGATTCCCGCGGTGAACACGCTCGTCTACACAATATACTCTGGAAGAATATTGTAGTGTAGAATATTTGATGCAATAATAGTAAATTATATTTACTGACTAAAATTACGAACAAATAAAATTAATGAAATTTATTTTTGGTATTAAGGCTTAGGCCAATGTTCATCAAATATATGTTCATTCCACTTGATATTGATATTATCATTTTCATAAATGTTTTTTTTTATTACTAATACTAAGCTAGGTTATTCATGGGTGGAATGTTTGGTGTAAATGGCCTTATTAATTATGCTAGCTATATACTATACATATACTGTTTGTCAAAAAATGCTGCAACTTTTGAAACGAATCTTGCATTTACAGTGGAGATATAGATCTGAAATCCATTTTTGGAATGGATTATTCCATGGCAGCAGTCGAAAAAGAAATCAAGAGTCCTAAATTGCCAGAGTACTCCCACCTACCGCCAGACCCTAGTGTAGAGAAGAATGGAGGTGAGTACAAGTAGTGCGTAAGGACTTGTTTTTTTAAAGTAAACTGCTTTAGTAGAAAATACTTATAATTCAAAATAGTTTTATTTCATAGAACATTGAGGATGTTAATTAAACTAAGTCAAAATTACATTAAATACATACAAACATACGTTAAAGGATTTAAATACATATTACTGACTCTACGCCTATTCGCATAAGTGCAGTCTTCCCCAGAGAAGAATAGGCAAGAAACTTCGAGTGCTCTTTTTAATCGCATTACGAATTTTCTTATTTTATAATTTTAACTAAATCTGAAATAACTCTAGAACTGAGCAGTTTATTCTCATGGCTGCTAGTCTGATAGATGATCAGAAATTCTATAGTAGCTCTTGTATAGTTGTTTTTGTTATCATACTACACAAAAATTTAAAGCTTGAAGTCGGTTGACTCTTGCGTTTTTAACGCAAACAATACAAGTTCTAGAAACATCCGATTTATCACAATTTTTAAATATGTTCGGTGTTAACAGGTACAGGGGTTACGGGTTTGAACCCTCGTCCTTCGTCAGCGAGCCAGGGCCCCCCGCCCCCGCCGCCGCCCCCGCCTCCCCCCGAAGAGCCCTCCAAACCCGACGCGGCCGCCACGCCCGATGAACATACCACCACCAAGTTTAAGGACGCTAAGACACCGCAACGCCCTGGAGCTGTGGCTAGGAGGTAAATACCAGCTTATGTTACCTGTGTACTATCACACAGCTTGTTATTTATGTTACTGTAATAGCCCGAACTACAGTAAATCTTAAGATTTACCAGTAAAACCTAAGATTTACCAGCATGTAAATGTACGGATTGTATAACCAATGTGCCACTAACCTAAACAATGTGAAAGACACGGTGGCTAGCGTCCCCTAACTTCTCACTACGATGGTAAAAGTTCGAAATGAACAACGATTACAAAACTGTTTGGGCTTTTACCGACTCACTTTGATAAACCTTAGGTTTTACTAAATCCTACATTTACTGAAAAATTAATGAATGAAATTAATGAGTCATATAATTTGCTTTTAGTCAAATCTTAGGAACTATTTAAATTAATTGATGAAATCTCATGACCGCAACCTATTTACTTATTTAATTGTCTTTGTACATGACGTGGCTTTTACTATGACAATATATCTTCGATTGTCCATCAAACGCTCAGTCCATATTATTTTCTATTTTCCATATTTACTACTAAACATAAGTTTTCATTATTAATAAATACATCTTCACAAGACTCGTCTAAGTAAAATACCAAGCGCCGCTTTTGCTGCTTGTGCTGTTCTTAAAAATAACAGTAACAGTAGGTACCTATTTTTGTGAAGAAAAAATAAAGATTTAATACGGATAGTTAGTAGAGAAACAGACGCGGAAATCGATTAGCAACGGTTAGGGGTATTTAATGAGCATTCCCTGTATTTGTGCGATTCAGGTTTTGATTTTGTGACAGTTGAGTAACCTACTTTAAAAACACAGGCTCCGCTCACATAAGTCTCTGGTGTCGGAGCTGGAAGAACCTGCAGCCTCCACATCCGCCGGCGAGCCGCGTCCCTTCGAAACACTTTCATCCAGGTAACAAACTTGTAACTGAGCTTTTGGCAGGTTTACCCATCACCAAAGAGTTAGCGAGTAGATTACTATTTTCTCACTCATACATTCGGTTGTCAGTTTCATTAATTGCTATCCTCCTGAGCTTCTTATCCACTGGTTATAATGTTTAAATTAAAACGAACTCGGATATTTATGGAACCAACTGTACACAAGATTTTTCAACACATTTGCTCATAAAGTGGGTCTTATGTCATTGTTTTAAGGTTCATAATGCTATGTATTACCCAGTCCGTGAGTAATAAAAATAAAGCACTAGTACGTAATGTCTTTTTTTTCTAAATTTCAGCAAAGAGATCAGATCTTATTTTATATTTAAAATTAAGTGTGAATATTAAACTATTTGTAAATAAAAATATAATTCCAAAATCATTTAAATTTAACAGAAAATTATCATTTATTTATGCTAAAACGTGAAAATATATAGTTAAGTATTTTTTTATTATTTGGCTGTATGGCATACCTGTCAATGTGAATCTCATTTTGCGAGCGAAAAAAGAAAAAATAATCGCGCCTCTTTTCAGATGTTTTCACTTGGTTTTCCCAAACGGCATTTGTATTCATCAGATTGTTATAATTGTCAGAAATACAACACAAAAAATGTCTTCTTCAAGTGCAGAACAGGAAACCTACGTGGGTACACCGCCAGAAATACTTTCCGAGGCGCAATATGCAAGTGATAGCTTGTTGCCGTCAATATCAAAGGAAAGTTTTTATTTCTTTCTTTCCTCGCAAATGTGTTGAAAAACGTCGTATGACACGCGTATGACGCGCATTGGATATGACATTCTCGGCTACATTGAACCCTCGCCTTCGGCTCGGGCTCTAAACTCGCCTCTAACGTAATATCCAACTTAGCACACTTGTAGCATAATGTACTATAAACACGGTTGATGATGCTATGCTTTATGTTACTAACTTTGTGCTTTATTGTGTTTCTTCTTATTGTTTAATTGTGTTTTGTGTCGTGAATAAATGTTATCTATGTCTAACACCCGTATTCTAAGAAGTACTCGAAACTTCCTCCGTTCAACCTCAGCTAAGGAAATCCTCGAAACGACCACGAATTTGGTATTCTTAGTTGTCACCTCAAGATTCCTTGAACGTGGCATACAGCTACTCGACGTTAGATGGCACTAGCTAGCGTATATCTTTATTCGATATTAACCTTTAACGATTTATTATCATAAACATAATCTACGAAATCTTCAAAATAATTCATTTTTCATATGAAAAAGTAGCATACAACACGTTCAAGCATCGAATAAAGCGTTAAGAAAATCTTAAGGTAGGTCGCGAGGTACCTTTACTTTGACAGTTGATTACTCAAATCATCCTCGACTCCACTGAGGAAAATTGTAAAGTCGAGGACGGAAGAGTCAAATAAAAACGTCAAAATCCTTGTCAGAGGTTGAGTGGAGTCGAGGAAATCTCGAGTTAACTTATAAGAATATGGGTGTATGTCTACACACTGTTTACTCTCGCATGCCTTAGGTATTTTAAAAAAATGCACTATCTTTGATAATCTGATGTATAAGTTGAGTTAGTACATAGTATATCAAAATCCGTTTAATAGTTTAAGCGTGAAACTTAACATATTTAATGTAAGTTGTAACATTCAATAGAGACTTATCTAAATATTTATCCGTCCTGACTTTCACTGGTATGATTTTATTTTTACTTGTATACAGGGTGTAAAAGACAGCTTAGCAAAAACTGAAACCCTGGACTCAGACAATCATTCTGAATGATTTTCCAGTGGAATTTTTCTCCGGAAAATATTCAACTTTTTTCCATGTTTTTTTAATATTTTCTGCTTACATTTTTTATTATTTAAAGGAATACACTTCCATTTTGCAATAAAAAACAATAATAACAACGTAAAACACGAAAACCAGCAATGTACGTAGCACTCCGATAGCAGCGTGGCGCGGGGGCATCGCGCGCAGGGCGTGGTTTCGCGATACGTTGCGTAGCGCCAAAGTAGGTAAATAATGAAAACTCCTTAACATGACGTTTCCGGGAAGAAATAATCACTTATAGATAGCTGATGATAGTTATGGGTAGATTCCACTATTTAAGTATTTGCTAAGCAGTCCTTTACACCCTGTATTATTGGTATGATTTTATTTTTATTAGCCTATATGTCCCCACCAAGGGGTACGGGCCTTCCTTAAGGTTTTTGAAGGTGTGGTTTTAGCATTTTTATATGTTACTGTGCAGTGGCTCAAAGTATAAAAGCATCGTCTAGTCTAGTATAAGGTATAATAATGGTGCATATTTAGTGTTGGGAGCAGTGGGTCGTCAGTGAGTGAGCCGTGGGCGCGGCCGGCCCAGGCGGACGCCAACTCGCCTCCTACAAGGACCCCGCTCTCTCTCCTTTTAGATAAGGTAAATATAACACAATCTGGGAGGCCATTATATTACAGAAGCTCAGGTGCGGAATGCGCCGCGGTCCTATGTCAACATTGACAACGCCAGAGGGCGAGCAAGCCTTTGCGCGGGGCCCTCGGGCAATCAAAGTAAAGTTGGAGCGTTAGCCGCGTGGCGCGCCGTGCGAGTTTGTCGCGCATCATGCTCGAACTGCAGAGATGATGTCGAGAAGTATATCGCTTAGTACAGAAGGAGTATACGACAAATTTGAAATCAATCTTAATTGACTTAACCATCTTTTGCCAATAAAACAAAATAGAACCAAATATGTAAACTCAGGACAGATTAACGGCCCACCGAATTGTGAAACTAGAATAACGCATAAATCGCTGCTAGCACGGATTAGGGAAATAAGTTTCGCGCTCAGCAAGCGGATTATACTAAAAAGCTGCTGCTGACCGTATGAAATATTTAGCAAATCGTTGAAATTGATCTTCAACGCTTGGAATAATGTGGTCTAGACAATAAAAAGCAAGAATTTATGGTCAAACCAACTTATTCCGAGCCTTCAAAAAAGATCAATGTCGATGAGTTATTCAATTTGACACACGTCAGTTGAGTAACATGTAGAGCCACTCAGAAGCAGATTTTTGTGGGATTGGCCTCGGTTCAACTTCACCCGATTATCTTAATAATTCGCGCTAACAACTTACGTGATACATCCAACTTTTCATAAGTAATCTATAATGAATAACGACACTCTCGAATTGGAAAATAGCTCAACAATGTAGTATAAGTCTTCGTTAATTTTAGTAGAACTTATGTCCGACTTTGTTTTTTTTTTTTAAATTTATCTTGCAATTTGCAAACAGTCTTAGGTACGCAATTAGCCACATTTTGCTTCTGTACGAAGCGATATTAACAGGAGATGTGTAACCCAAATACAGCAATGTAACAAATCGACATCTGTCCAATGCATGTCTGTATAAAACACATCGTCTTTACTTTTAAAAACAGTAAAATTACGAATTTCAACCTTAACGCACGCACGTTTTATTCATAACCGCTTCCATTCAATTTTGAACCTTACAATAAATCGAGCCGGATTATAAGACGGAGCGGTGCTTAGCATCGGCCAGGCGCAGACAATAGGTAGCCGCATTCCTTAGATAAGAGATCGAGTTGTCTACTTCAAATGTGCAGTGTTTTTGCGAAATTAAAGACAAAGTGAATTGTGACTTACTAACGCTGCAGTGACTGTTTTCTGTGAATAAAATCGACATAATTTGTGTAGAAAATGTCAGTACCAACTGCGGAACAAAATGCATTGTTGAGCACCTTGGATGATGTGGCTAACATGATACAAAAGGCACAAGTAAACATAAAAAAATGACCAAAACAAAGAATAACTGCAGGTTACGTAAAAACAAGAATGCAAACCATCGAGACTTATTGGAATAGCTTCAGGGAAGCACACGCTAAGCTTACTAAGTGTACGCCACGGGAACAACGGGGAACCATGCAATATTTCCTGAATGAAAAATATTACAAGATCGAAGAGTTTTACCTTTGTTTACATGCAGACTTAGTTGATACCTTATTTATTGTATTTGGAATCTTCACAAAGCAGAGGAGGAGGTGGGGATGGACCTACACCACCGCCACAGGACAGCCTATCATTTACAAAGTTACCTAGAATACAACCACCTACGTTTTCTGGTAAATATGAAGATTGGCCCACTTACCAGGATTTATTCACTGCGCTTGTCCACAACACAAAATTAACCAATGTGCAAAAGTTACACTTTTTGAAAACGAGCGTTTCAGGTGAAGCTGAAATATTATTACGGCATATTCAAATAACTGAGGATAATTATACTCATGCGTGGGAGTTACTTCAGGGACGATTTGGGAATAAAAAGATGATAGTTAATTCACTCTTAAGGAGACTGTAAAATCAAGGAACGGAGAGACGCATACACTTCGTGCTTTGATCGACCAGGGTTCAGAGGCTTCATTCGTGTCAGCAAGTCGACCTACTGGATTTTGAGAAATCTAATATCAATGGTACGGTCTCTGGAGTTGGAGAAGGAAATCCAATACCACTAAAGCATCTAGTAAACCTGTCAATTATCTCCAGATATGCTTCACAACCTGTTCAAGTAAAGGCTTATGTTCTGAAGACGATATCTACGAAATTGCCTTCGAAACATATTACAATTAACGAGCAGCCACAACTCCATAAATTACAATTAGCTGACCCTAGTTATCATACACTGGGTAAAATTGATTTGTTACTCGGTGCCGACGTCTTTTGCAAAATTATTGAAGATGGCTTAGAAAAAATGGCAGACGGTATAGTAGCTCAAAAAACTAGTTTAAAGTGGATCTTATCAGGTCAAAGGATAGACAATACAACCAAAATCACACAATGTAGTCACACTACATGTAACATGGATGGTTGCAGAAGACAACAACCTTTTAAGAAGCTTTTGGGAAATAGAGTCAATACTATACAAGAAAAAGAAGATACTGACAAAAGAAAAATGTGAATAAATATACAAAAACACAACAAAAAGGGACGAGAGCGGAAGATACACTGTACACTTACCTCTAAAACATGATATAGAAGAAACTATCAAACTATGTGGAAGAACAAAACAGCAAGCTATAAATAGATTTATACATTTAGAAAGGAAATTCGAAAAGTCAGACAAGTTAAAAACAGAGTATAGGAAAGTTATTCAAGAATATAAAGAATGTGTCATTTAAAGAAAACCACAGATGACAATATGGCAATCTATCTAGCCCATCACGCTGTAATACGTGAAGACCACGAAAGTCAGAGTAGTCTACGATGCTTCTGCGAAAGGTTCTAATGGACAATCTTTGAATGACACTATGCTGGTGGGACCGGTATTACAACCAGATCTTCGGAGTCTGATTACAAATTGGAGGACTCACAAAATATGTGTAGTTGGGGACATAATGAAAATGTATCGAATGATTAACATGACAGACGCTCACACAAATTTGCAACGAATCATCTGGCGTGACAATCAGGATGCTGAATTCGAAAGCTACAATTTGACGACCGTCCAACCTACTTTGACAGTTGAACCTACTGGTAGAGTAATCGCGAGATATGAGATATGAAAATGTATGTTTTTGACACCTTTCAAAAGAATTATGATGAATATGATGTAGCATAATTGTAATGGTTTTCCCGTAATTAATATTTCACAAAATCGACTAATAGTAATAGATAAAAAATTGTATATAAGTCAAAGTATCAAAACCGTTATTGTCGCAGTATATAGGGTGGCCATTAGGCACGATAGTGGCGCCGCCATTATTTTCACGACTTTCTTGCCAGGCTGTACATATTACAAAACTAACAATTGACGAAGCCCACACAAAAACTCTCCATGGAGGTATTCAAGCAATGATGGCCTACGTACGAACAAATTACTGGGTAATAGGACTTAAATCAGCTGTTAAGAAATGCATCAGAAATTGTAAAACGCGTCTTGTTGATAAGGCGAAAGTCAGAAACCAGTTTATGGGCCAGTTGCCCGCTATGAGAGTAAATGAACATCGACCATTCCTCAACAGCGGCGTAGATTACGCAGGGCCGGTATTTATTAGAACTTCCAAACATTCATCATTCAACGAAATGATATATTTGTCTATTTATATGTATGGCGACCCGGGCGATTCACTTGGAAGCAGTATCGGATCTTACTTCTCAGGCCTTTATAGCCGCGTTTAGAAGATTTGTCGCACATAGAGGCCATTGCATGCATTTGTGGAGCGATAATGGGACTAATTTTATGGGGGCAGACAGAGAATTGAAGGATCTATTTCAGAGCAGCAAAAATGCCAACCTATGGCGGGTTGTGGGAAGCGGGAGTCCAATCAGCAAAGATACATTTAACTCGAGTAAACAGGGATACCAAACTTACATATGAAGAGCTGGCAACTTTACCGAGTCAAATCGAGGCGTGTTTGAACTCTGTCAGAGACACCACTGACACCGGGACATTTTTAGTAGGCGAGCCTCTAATTAGTATTCCTGATCAAAACTATGAACAAAGAAGGGTTAGCCTCTTAACAAGATGGCAACTTATTCAAAGAATGACACAAGATTTCTGGCGTCGGTGGCGAACGGAATATCTCAACACTCTACAACAGAGATATAAATGGCAAGTAGCAGTACCCTCACCTGCAGTCGGAGATATGGTCGTTATAAAGGATGAAGACACTCCCCCAACAAAATGGTTACTAGGGAGAATAAAACAACTAAATCCGGGATCTCAGCAGTAGTCAAAAAATAAGAAAATTTTTAATGCGATTAAAAAGAGCACCCTCAGAGTTTCTTGCCTGTTCTTCTCTGGGGAAGACTGCACCTTTGCGAATAGGCGTAGAGTCAGTAGGGTCAATAGAACGAATGCGTATGTATGTATTTAAATCCTTTAATGTTTGTTTGTATGTATGTATTTCATGTTATCTTGACTTGTTTTAAGTGGCATCCTGAATGTCCTATAAAATAAAGATTTTTTCTTTTCTATTCTATTCTAGTCTTCCAATAGCTACAAACCCTGTTTTTTTTGCAGGTATCAAAATGGGAAATAATTCCGCGTGAGGGCACGGAACATCTTCCTTGCCGCATCTACGGCGCTATCCATCTGGCCCGGCTGTTTGTCAAGCTGCCAGAGTTCCTTAGCGCCACATCCATGCCAGACTACAAATTGAAACTTATACTTAAGCATATTGACATGTTCGTACAGTAAGTATAGTGGTTCAACTCACAGAAATAAAAATCTCTTTGCTTAGTTCTATTTGTACCTTGAGAGTCATCGAGTTGCACCGGCTGGCTGCAGGAGCAGGGTGAGTCGGAGCACGAATCATAAGAAGATTACATTTAGGCTGGATTACAGTATAATATGAAACACTTAAAACGGTATATTATGAGCAAGCGTGCGCCTGCGACGGAAACTCAGTTAGGTCTGTGTCATCCTAGCGAATGACAACTAGAAGTGTTCAATTTCAAATTTGGATTAGAAATGCCAAAACTGAAGAGTAAAAATGTCGCGAAAAGAGAATGGAAAAGGAGGATGAAGACGAGGCGCATGCCGTCTCGTTACAGAGTTAATTTATTTCTAACTAGCTTTCCGCCCGGGACTTCGTTCGGAACAATGATGTAGCCTATGTTATTAGGGTTTTTTCTGATAGCTCGGAATAACCTGGTTTTATATGGAATTAATGGCTAAACCACGTTATTCCAATCCTTAAAAAAAACAGTATCACGTCAAAAATTAAAAAGTGTACTTGCAGTTTACAAAAGAATTAGGCTGCTGAATCGCACATTAGCGGTGAAGGGTGGTATCCCACTCGTCAAAGATTTTTGTTATTTAATGAAATATACTATAAACAACTTTATGAAATATACTAGAAACACCAAAATGGGCATCCATTAAGGAACAAATAAGACAAAGATCCAAACGACTGGAGTATTCACCGTAGCTAAATCGTACGTTTCTAGTACACACATTGCATTTACTAGACAAACAGACGTAAAAGCTTATTAATTCCGGTTTGGTGCAGTAGTAACGACGCTGCCTCTTGATCAACGGGTCCTGGGTTCGATTCCCAGTCGGGGCAAATATTTGTGTAAAAAGCAGATGTTTGTTCTCGGGTCATGGGTGTTTGTGTTTGTCTTTATGTGTGTTCCGATCCGAAGGACTCACGACACAAGGGAAAACCTTAGTGTGGGCCTGTGAGTGTGTAGCGTTTATTTTTTTTATTTATTTATAATTTGTCAGGTTCTTGGATGAGCACAGCGAATGGTTTGGCGAATCTTACTACACAGCCGATCCAACGGCGGCTCGGGTCCACTGACGGCGCGCCCGCCGACGACGGCAACGACGCGATCGCAGACAGAAAGCACGAGAAGAAGCGCTTAAGGTTCAACTGCAAATAGAAGCCGAAGCCATCGCCCGGGCCACCGCCGAAGCCATGCCGCAACCTCAAGCCAGCACCTCTGGCGAACCCAGCGCCTCAAATACATTCCAATTCTAAAGACTCTTTCATAGTTATAAAGACTAAAGTGAATGTGAATTTCAGTGTTTAACATATAACCCGTGTAACTATATGTCTGTCTATTATATTATTACAACTAGTGTTTATATAGCGAAAGTAATTTTCACTGAATATAAAATGGTTAACCACAACGCTAATACAGATCCACTATCTTTCTTAGTAAATTTATGCATGTAAGAAGTAAATGTTTGTTAAATAAATGTAGTTGGTGAAAAATGTCTTTGTTCTTGAATCATCTAACAGACTTTAGATTTTGCATAACTTATGCATACAAAAGAAACTGCATCCTTACTATACATACACCATGTTCTTGAAGATACTCGTATGCATTAACTGGCCTGTTATTCAGACCACTGAATTATTATTTTTTTTCTTTTTCTTTTTCATACAAAGTACAATGCTTGGGTGTTAATCAAGCTGGCAACGTCGCAATATGATTGAAACAAAGAATAGAGATGGTTCATGGATTTATATTAAACTTTGGCGCGAATCATGCGCGAATAACTTTTCACGTTCGTCTACGTCAAGACAATGATGATTTCTCATCAACAGGAAACTCACATATAATTAATAAAAAATTAAAACAACACTTTCACTGTACCACCAAATTAAGTTGAATACATAAAAATACTATATAAAATAGTTTGAATCACTTTGGGAACCATTCACAAGCCATTCTGCATACAAATAAGAAACTTAAATTAAGCTTCATTATGTACTAAAGCTGTAGAAGCATTTTTCAAAGTTAATCCATATCCTCAAGAGCACAGTGTATATGTCGTGGCCATATCGTAGATTAGCTCATTTCATGAAATATCGAGAATTTCATGAATGGTCGCATTTGGTTTGGTCAGATCAATGATAAGAAATCGTTTCTCGATACGGGCAACTAAACGCGCGTCTACTTCATGAAACGGTCAACTTTTCATTAAATATTTCTCTATCTATTGGCCACGCCATGAATCAGCTTAGCTGAGCGGAACTGTGACAACCGTTTAACGCAACCACAGTCGTTTCTGGCACTTCGCCGGCCGGTTCCGCGACACGCTCGCTTCGCTCGCTCGGCTCGTGCATTGAGGGCCGCAGTTCTAACCTAACCTAGGCTACTAACAAACCTACTTCTACTTGTCGCAATCGAACAAAGAAGTCAAATAACTTATAAATAGACAAAATAAAACATCTGTATTATTAAATAAATAAAAATACACTATTTATACGATCTGGCCAAACGTGGATGGCAAAATGTTAAACGTCGACGATTTGATTTAATTTGATCTGGTCAAATTAAATTGGGCACTTCATGAAATGCGACCATTTCATGAAATTCTCGAGTATTTCATGAAGTGAGCCAATCTACGATATGGCCACGACATATACTTATTTTTGTTTATCCTTCCGGTCGTAACGGAGACGTGTTTTTTGCACAGGGATACAATTTATAGTTAGGTGACTGCCCGAACGAAGTTAACAGATAGTTTTGATATGAAAACGATGATTTGCATATTACAATGATTATCATATTATGGTAGCAGATTTAGTTTACGCTTCAAGATAACATGTTGGAAGCACAGCTATCAACATAAATATAAATACATTCGCAAAACAACGGGTAGAGCACATGAGTACTTTCACAGAGCAATGTAAGAGTTGGGAGTGATTCAAAATTGTATTGTACAGAGGGGCGCCCATAAGATTAACGCATGCGTGCACTCTGTAATATTAAGTTATAGATGGTTTTGCAACAAAAATGAAGTAACCTGGCGTCTGTACCGACAGCTTACATACTATAACAAACATATTCTTAGAAGTTAACTCGAGATTTCCTCGACTCCACTCAACCTCTGTCAAGGATTTTGACGTTTTTATTTGACACTTCCGTCCTCGACTACAATTTTCCTCAGTGGAGTCGAGGATGATTTGAGTAATCAATTGTCAAAGTTAAGGTACCTCGCGACCTACCTTAAGATTTTCTTAACGCTTTATTCGATGCTTGAACTTGTTGTATACTACTTTTTCATATGAAAAATGAATTATTTTGAAGAATTCGTGGATTATCTTTAGGATAATAAATCGTTAAAGATTAATATCGAATAAAGATTTACGCTAGCTAGTGCCATCTATCGTCGAGTAGCTGTATGCCACGTTCAAGGAATCTTGAGGTGACAACTAAGAATACCAAATTCGAGGTCGTTTCGAGGATTTCCTTAGCTAAAGTTGAGTGGAGGAAGTTTCGAGTTAACTTCTTAGAATACGGGTGTTAGAGTTAACTTGATATGCTGACATTCTGTAGATACAACTATTGCGCTACATTCTCAATTTTTAATTGAGCTCTACGTTGTTGGCAGGCGGATTCCGCAAAACAACCCTCGGAATCGAAATGAAATAACCAACAAAATACTAATTTGATTCTTCTCAAAAAAATTTTAATTTATTGTTTCAACTAGTACTAATGTGATATAACATTCATTATGAATAAATTAAATCTTAATTGTAGACGGAAGTTGTATTACTGACAATACAAATTCGACAAGAATTAAGCATGCAGAATCAATTAATAATGATAAAATACATGCAAATTTGTAGTAAAGTTTTATAACGAAAAATTCAAAACAATTCTGCAGATTACGAAACTTCAATAAAAAAAATTGCAGTAACACAAATTCTGAAGCTAATCGAGTTGCATCCTATAAATAACGCGGCGATATTCATTTTCTAACGCCAAGTACTGGCTGGCGAGGCGTCCTTGTGTCTCGCTTACTCCCATAGTGCCCATCGTAGCTGCATATTCATCAGTGTTAAGAACTTTCTGCAACTTCTTCATTTGTAGCTTGTTTTTCTGTGAACCATACACAAACGTGCATTATCATCTTGACAATGTACATAAATTCGTGTTTCTTGAATAACTGATTGAAAGGCCAAGAGATTCGCTCAGTTATGGACTCAAATTCAAATCGTATGTAACTCACTCGTTTAAGAATTGGACGAAAGCAGATGGTCCACACCACCAAATGCCTGCGATTCCAGGAAATGAAAATAATGAAAATCGGTTGACAGAGCACCGTTCAGTAAATGTTTTCATTAAAAAAGATAATTCAAAATTAATTGAAATTTAGCTTATTGCGCAGCTCTATTACAAATATGACAATTATGTCATATTAATTATTGAAACTTTTATTTTAAAAGATGTCAAACCGTGCAACTGATTATTAGAGTTTCGACTATTTCACTTTAAAAATTAAATTTTGGAATTTCTTTTTTTGGGTTTTTTTGAAACACCTTGTATGTTTTTAGTGTATAGATTTTTGGCCATCTCTTTTACGTATGGTAGTCATAACTTACACATAACGTAGCAACTAGGTAGTTATAGGACATATTGCATTGTGTTCCGATTGTCCATCTACCCAACACACCTCTACTAAGTTTGTGATTTGATGGCAAATAAGGACACATTCAAAGCCCTAACACGTAAGGAGTGGTTCTTTGACAAATAATTCAAAGCAATGAATAACTATCTCAAGTATATCATAAAGAAGCACTGAACACAGCCCTTTATTGCTAGCTATACCTAATACTTCTGGCTTTATTCATTACTAGCTTTCCGCTCGCGGCTCCACCCGCGTGGACTACAGGTTATATTGTGCCCAACTGTGGGATAAAATGTAGCCTATGTCCTTTCCCAGGCTGTAATCTATCTCTGTACCAAATTTCATCAAAATCGGTTCAGTAGTTTAGCCGTGAAAGACGGACAGACAGTTACTTTCGCATTTATAATATTAGTATGGGATTGTGGCTTTATGTTGAGCAGAAAAAAATGGAGTATGTCTACAAACCTGATATGGTGCATTAAGCCTGTTCTTAACGTCCAGTCTGTAGTTGAGGTAAGCAGTCTTATCTGATGTGTTGGTATTTTTCAAACGTAATATCTCATACACACGGCGAACTTGTTTCTTATTGATTTTGAACTTATTACGTGCTTGAACTGCCATATCTGATGAATACCTGTAATAAGAAAATTCTAGTAATATGAATCAAGTCATAAACAGAAGGAAAAAACTGACGAATCTCTCAACCAAGGATGAAAAAATAGTTACAATAACTAGAATCAAATAGCGAGGCCACTTTACCGCTCCCTTCTTCCGCTTTTATTTTTAACCCCCGACAAATAAAAAGGGTTTGACGTGTACATCTCTGACATCGTAGCTCCTAAACGAGTGGACCGATTTTGATGAGATTTATTTTTCCTGAAAGCTGACGTAATAGAGATGGTTCTTATTCTTAGCTATATGTATTTGATCAAAATTGGTTCAGCCGTATAAGAGTTATAAGCAATCAATTGTCTGGGGGTGATACAATTTTTTTTATTTTAGTTTTTCTTTATTATTATTATAAGATGGGTTAACTCTTGACTTCAATCTTGACTAAGGTCATAGATGATGTCAACAATGGAGCGAGTTAACCCAGAAAATGTCTATTAAGGCTTATATCATTTTTCTTATATCATTGGATGCCAGTGTTTTTTTAATACTTTGACTTAGAATTTTTTTTTTTTTTAAATACAAATTTCATCAAAATAGGTTCATCCATTTTCAAAAAATGTGCTTCTTAGTTGAAAAATGCGAGTTTTATGTATGTACCAATTCACCTTTAACAGTATTAAATAATAACAAATAACACCCTTATTGAAAGACTTAAAAAAAAAAACTATTTCTCGGCTTAAATAACGTTCGGTGACAAAAAATTAAGAGTCATAAATAAAACATCATGTGAACTAGACAAACACTTCTGGTACTTACCCTTCAAGCAGTTTGACAGGTTGAAACGCTGGCAGCATTTCACAGTTCTTTGCGTCTACATAGTCTCTAATTCTCTGGAAATCTTCCGATGGATCCTCTACAGTAATGTCTACCACTTCAGGGATAATTACATAGTGAGAATATATTGCCTGTAAAACAAAATACATATGTATGTTAATTATTATGTAACTAGCTATTCGCCCGCGACTCCCATTTGCTTTCATAAGTTACCTATATCTCAAACCAGCTGTAATAATGATAAGTAGCGTTCTAATTATAAAAGAGTTTGCTTCGGTTTCATGCACGCCTTCCAAAGATGCAGGAGACAATTGCCGCTAATTCAGAGGAATCATAATCACGACTAATCGGACTAAGTCTTTTGTTTGTTGTCATCTCCATACACACCACCTAGCCTACCAAACGGTTGCAGCTGAAAACCAGCGTCACGACCCACGCTGCGTCATCATGCTGAGCAGCAGTCGTATCGGCAATTTGTATTTTAGCTGTGTAAAAAAAATAATGCAATTAGTCAGCATTATTTTTTTTATTTAGTAATTTTAGATGGATAATGTGTTCAAACAACGAGGTAGTTGTTTTTTGGTAAATGACAACATTGTTGGCTACAAAATGGATTTTACAACTTAATTTTGATACAACTATATGGTTTTTTCTCAACTTACTTCTAAGAGATGTGCGCATACTCCGAGTTTGCGGAACGGTGGTAGGACCAGCACTTGTGACACACGCGGACGGATGTGGTGCGGGTAGGCATAGTAGCGGTACACGGTCGCGTAGCCCACAGTCGCATAACGCCATCCTCCTTCTTCAGACGGATATTTCTCATATCTGTAAAATAATAACACACTGAGGGTAGGAATCTCATGTCAAAACAACATGCCATTAATTAAACCAGTCTTGCTATATAAATTAGCCTCTCCCAAGAGGAAGTGAATTGAATTTTGTAACATTGCGTCTTGTTTCTCTTGAACTTGACATTGGCCTAATCATAGTCATTGACAAGAAATGAAATTGATTTATGAATGTCACACGTGTTCTCTTCGAATGCGTGTGTGAGCGCACGTGAGTGCTTCATGCATGCGTACGTGCAAAGACAATTTAAACATTGGCGCTTTATTATAGACATAGACATAGACATATACTTTATTGCACACCGTGACACAAAAACATTAAAATAACAAACAAGGACAGAAAACAGAAATGTACAAAAAGGCGGCCTTATTGCTAAGGTATTATGTGCATGCGCATGGACGGGAGAATATAAGTATGAAAGCTTTAGCTACTAGGCTACTACCATCTACTACCAATCAGGCACCTTTACAAACTTGCATCAACAGATAGCCAAAAATAAAAGAAACTGTACAAATTAAAATTTCGTTTAGTGTCACATTTCCGGGATACAAGCTGTGATGATATCATCCGAAATGTTCTCCTATTATTTAACACTTGAGTGCACGCGCCTAAAAAATCTATTGCGTTGCTCACGCGGGGCACATATGTAGCCCACTTCGATAGCATTTGATTAATGAACAGGCCACTTTCCCCTTCGTGTTTCGAAGGGAGGCTCGTGCCCCTCGGTGGGGACATATATGGGCTGAGAAAAAAAAATGAACAGGCCAGATAAAAATAAGATGCTGCATGTAATCAGCAAGCACATACACATATATATTTAATTTTCACCTGTATGTAACCAAAAAATCATTTTTCACTTCTTCAATACAAACACTATAAAAGCTTCTAAAAATCTCACTTTGGATGGCATGAAATCAATTTTAATTTTGCGAATAAAAATGTAACTAATTAGGCTAATTGATTATAATTTAAGCAAAAAATAAAAAGAAGGATAGTTTTGTACCCATTCTGGACAAACATATACCAGCCAGGGGCACTATTTTTGAATCACACGCCTCCTTCTTAGCGATATCTTTCGTTGATTTGCTCCGATGCTATTGATTTTTGAATTTTTTAACTACTAAATTCTATGTGTGCTAAGACCCATTTGCTGAAGTGCAGTGATCAAAAAGTTCGGAAATCAATAGAATCCGCGCAAATCAATAAAATATCTCGTTCGACACGATGTGAGCGATTCAAAAATAGTGCGCCTAATGCTCAGTGCAAATAAGCCTCACCCATCACCAACTTCAGTGTTGAATGTTGATTTCCTGAGGCGTCCGAGTGCCGCAGAGGATTGTCACGCTACTGTAAGGAGCGCAGATGATTGACCAAGGCATACACCAAAGGGCAGCACGCCGAAACATTTAAGAAATAAACGCCAACAAAGTACTCTGGGTTACATACGTAGCCCACGCGTGTGCTCTACATAGTGTTAATGTTATTATAATGATTATAACTGTATCAAGATGTGGCGTATTATATGTATCAAGACGAAGGTATTTAAAACGTTGTCTCTAATAGCTTTTATATTACATCTCTAAAGGTAGACTTAGGTGACCATTAAAACAGTAACAGTCATTTCCCATGATTTTATTTTTTTTAGTTTTAATTCTGCCTACTAATGGTGCCAACTTACAACTTTGATTGATTATACCTTAGACACATGACACTTCATTATAATTTCTTCAGAAAAAGTTATATTTGTAATTATTGTTCTAGCTATCTAATGACACAAGTTCCATTGGTTAAAAGTGATGGTAAATAATACAATACAATATACATTATATACAATACAATAAACTTCAATTTATTATCTAGATGATGATCTTCTTTTTTAGTGCGAACACAACACAATCATGCAATGAAAATCATAATATAATAAAAAGACTTTTCACTAAGAAGAGCTTTAAACTGCAAATTAAATTCTTCCATACTTACACTGTGAAGAATGTCCACTGGTCATCATCAACATCAATGAAGGAAGCAGCATCTACATACCATAGCAAAAATGTTTGTAAACGCTGATGGTAACTCAAAAAATTAGTTGTGGATATTTCAGAGTAATAAACCTCAAAAGTTCGTTTTTCTCCACCTTCACCTATAACAAAATGATTTCTCATAATGCAGGTGTATTAAAGGGAAAAAAATTCACAAGTCAGTTGGTAAGTCAACCCTTTCTTGTAATTCCAGATAATGTTTAGTTATACATATACAGCTTCTTCTTTTAAGTAATAGGGTAGATGACATATTTTATTAAATGTTTAAAATTAAGCATCTTTACCTTAAATTAAAGTTTTTTTAATTTCTCTAAAAATATAAAAGGTAGGAACGTTTAAATCTCTCGATTAATTATTCTTTATTGCACAAACACAGTAGGAAAAATTGTACATAAAAAATAGTGTACAAAGGCGAGCTTATCTCTAGAAGAGATCTCTTTCAGCCAACCTAATCGGTGAGAAATAGTGTACGAGACGGGAAGAGAGATTAGACAGAGAGGGAAATACTAAGCAGTAACGTCACAGTTGAGTACTAGCATATAAATAAATTCAATATAAAATTACGTTTTGTAAGAAAGAGATGGATAAAAATGTTTGATAGGCTATAAGTTTTTTACATAATAAAATAAAAAATAAAATATTATGTATGCAAATATGCTATCTTAATAAATATATGACGGTATCAGTCATCTACCCAATTTGACACAGGTTTTGGAAGGCTTAAAAAATGTTAACTACAAAAGTTGTGAGTTACCAATTAAATTGAAATATAGCATGTCTATAATTCAAATGACAATACAATGTTTTGATAACATAGAGGTGATATTATGATATTGGGAGATGGAAGGTGACCAACAAGTTCTACTCTTTGATGAACAAGTTTGTCTTAAACCATGTACATACCAGCAGCATATCAGATTATACATTCGCATTATGAAAGCCACCGCTGTTACAAACGACATAAAGGCGACGTCAAGGAAAAATTTGTTGCCTTTGTGTTATTCTGATGCATAAACTAAGTATATTATTGTAAAGTTTCATTAAAATCCAGTCAGTAGTGTTTGTGTGAAAGAGCAACAAACATCCACACAGCCACACTCACAAACTTTCACATTTATAACATAAGTAAGATACTAGAAGGATGTCTACTCTGACGGAAACAGATTTTAACTTAATATACCTTTGATTTATGTTGATTACTTGATTTATGTTGATTACTTGAATAAAATAAAAATAAAAATTATTGGTTTTTAATAATGATTTGTTACAATTTGTTATGAACCAATAAAACAAATGAATTTCTTACACTGGTGATAATTATCCCATAATTATCAAGAAGTGTAATTATCTTGATAATTCTGAACCCTGCGCTGTACTAGACTATACATACACAATAGAAGCTCACACAACAGCTGCTTATAGTGACCACACTGATTGCAGTTAGCTACAAAATATTTAAATAAAAAAGAATACTTACGAGGTGTGACTGTGAAGGCATGGAGCATACGTCCATATGGTGTGAAAGATTCTTCTTTGTTCAGAAGCGAAACAAAATGATCCAAATTAGTTGTGTAACCTGGTGCCAGGACTTTTTTTAGGGCACCTTCTATATCATCTGCTTTCATCCCTTCTGACTTGCTGGGTTCAATCTTAAAAGAATTTCAGTTCAAGCTCAAGTTCATTTGTGTGAAAGGCATTTAGCAGTGAAAAGCATTTTTACATATGGCAGCACATCAGGCTATACAGGTTGACCTTGAAGTCGCCCTTATGCTGTTTGTAATAGCAACAGCTTTCGTTAACCAGACGAGCTGTTGTCTGTACCATCCTTTTCTCTCCCCAAGTGCCAATATTTGCACATTGAGTATGAATTACATTTTACGAAAAATTTATAAATGAGTTATGATGATTATGAGTTATATTTTACTTTTAATGTACATAAAAACAGATGCAGTAAATTTAATTAAACTTATGGTATAAGTGGGTATATGAAATATCAAAAACTGAAAACTACCTTGCTTTTGTAGTCAATGCCTAAATATGTCTGAAGGCTCCCTGCAGTATAGAACAAACGGATGTGCAAGTCAAAGTACCCAAAAATATTCTCATTTTCTCCAAAAACTTGATGGCACATCTCTGGTTTAAAACTGCTCTCCTCGTTTTCAATGTCGTCTGTGTTCCTGACTGTAAAAAGAACAAGAAAAGGTTACAAATGTGTGACACCGAAATTGAAGGTAGTGCTGCAGACTGCAAAAGTTACTTACCCAATTTTATCTCAAGGACCTCATTGCCGTCCACGATCAAATGCAGCAAATCGTCAGTCATCTTGATCAACTCAGAACTACTATTTTTCATACCAATAAGGGCTACTATATCTACAAAAAATATTCCCGCGCAAAATGAACAAATGAGTATTAACGTTTAACGTTAGTAATCGTGGGCTCACATAGGCCCCTAACGCGCAACCAAAAACAAATTAACATTAAAATATCAAAAAGTAGTATTAGATTAGACTAAGCACTAAAGTACCCCTTTCCCGCAATGAGATTTTTTAATTCAGGATCAAGATTCTGCTTCAACGAAATGGCCAAGAAGAAATGGCTGGCTTACTGTAGCTGTCAATGTCACTCTTTTACATTTTTAAGATAAGGCAAAAGGTAAATATCCAAACAGCCCGTTTAGCCGAGCTGCCTAACGTGCATAAGCGTGAGAGAAGCCTTTACGCGGTGTAAACCTATTACGCAGTACAGCTACTTCGCGTTATGCCTAAACGTCATTTACACTTAGCTTTAAGCCTCAGTATCTGTATGCCTGAATTTCTTTTGGACTACTTAGCTTAAGAACAACTTCGCTGTAAACCTAGATCTTACATAACCTACATCGCTTTATGCCTACAATATTTTCAGTTAATATTATAATAGAAGTAATTCAAAAAAGCGAAAAATAAAAATACAATATAATTTGAAGTGCTATGTAGTACCTACCTACTGAGCTGTTTAAAGTCGATGTAAAGGTGGCCTATCTAATCTAATTTTCTTCGCACCGACTTCAAACAGCTCAGTAGGTAGGTATGTACGGGCACATAGCACATCAAATGATATTGTATTTATTTTTCGCTTTTTTGAAGTTAGTTCTTTTTTTTTAAGTTTTTATTTTTCCATTTTTAGTGCAAATTATAACCTTTTCATTTTTTGAAGTCGGTTAATAAAACGAAGAGTTTGCTTTGAAAAGTTTAAGCGAATTTTTGATTTTTATTTTACATAGGTACAGTTTAAACTGAGAACCCCCTTTTTTGAAGTCGGTTAAAATACTAAAACCGTCTCCTTCTCCTGGGCCCATAACCTCTTACAGGTATAAAAGGAAATAGGAACATAATAAAATATTTATTCGTATTTTAATACGGAATATACATCGTCAACCATTTTCACATACAGAACAGAATCCAACACAACCTGACATTAAGTCATAGTAAAATAAACTTTTCTACTCTAAAGAGTTTCCTAACATATGTAACAAATACTTTTCTGAAAACCGCATCAAAATAGGTTCAGCCAAACGCGAGATAATAGCGGAAAAACATACATACATACATACTCCTTTTTTCTGAAGTCGGTTAAAAATATAAACTATACAAGTGGTTTCACGAAAAGACTTTTACGAACCTACAGTATCTATTGTTTTCCTGAAGACTTGGCGCATTACTTGACGCACGGCTTGGCTACAGTGTTGTAACTTTTTAAATCACGTAATTATAGCAACACTGGAGTTCAATTATGTGACGTCATTATGGCCTGGTTGGGTTAGGTTTGCTTGCAAATTTTTGTTAAAAATCTTGTATTTTGTGTAATATATGTTGTGCTACTTATTTTAGATTAGTAATATAATTACCTCAGAAAGTAGCGGTGATATTGGTGCCAACGAATATTCGATTCGACAACATTTTCAGGCGAAAATGAATCGCCATGAAGGTTGGTGATGAATGAATGATAATCAAAATTTGTTCGATGCTGTTGTCACTGTGTATAATGTGAAACTACGAATTTAGTTTATTATACGTGGTTTTTCTGTATTTTTTGTTCGTGGAATCATAAAAGTGTCGTAATAATATCTACCCATTGGTTTCTTTGTAGGAGTCAGCTGTGACTCCTGTTTGAAAAACAACTTCAGAGGACGACGATACAAATGTTTGATTTGTATCGACTATGACTTGTGCGCCTCTTGCTATGAGTCCGGCGCCAGCACCAACCAACACACCACGGAGCATCCAATGCAATGTATTCTCTCCAGAAGTGATCTTGGTAAGCTTCTTTCCATGTACTTGTGGTGCCCCAGTTTTTCTATAGGCACGCAGCTGAGCTGTTACGTGAGTAGTAATAAAAAAGTAAAATTATAACAGTTTAAATTAACAGATTAAAGTGATTCTTTGCTTTTCACTTAAAGGTACAATACAGAATCATTTCCTGAACACCAGACATGATAATCATTGGAATTGAGAACTTCCTCCTTTTTTGATGAAATTGGCTTTTTTTTAAAATTTGTTTATAAATATAAATAATGCTTGTGACAGCACTAGGCTGCAACGAAAAAAAAAATATATATATATATATATATATACATATATATGATTTAACTCTGAAATATTAAAAAATAACATAATTTATGTTGTGTGAGAGTGACTAATGCCATTGTTCTGAGAATACTTTTTTATTGATCTTAATATTTTATGTACTGAGACAGGCACTATGAATAAAGTTTGTTAAACATTTAATGTTGTGGTTAAAACCACAACACAATAAAAAACTTAATCAGTCCTTCCCTCCTCATCTTGTTGGTATATCAAGTGTGTGGCTAACTTGATTAACTTAGTGTCATAGTTTTCAAACTATGACCTCTAACTTGGTACAACAACTGAGGTCAATCGACAACAGCTGGGACCAATGTGACCATCAAAGCATGTAAACGCTTGTGATAAATTGCCCCTATGTTCACTCATTAGATTCCCTGCCCCTGTGTACTTGATCAATAATATATAATTTAACCAGTAGTATGTTTATTTTACTAAACCTTGAAGCGTAAATTCTAAAGGGATGTTTTGCCTTTTACATTTTAAATCATAAATTTGATTTGAAGAAAAAAATTAAACATATTAGTCATCAAATACTAGGGTTTTAATCGTGCCATTTTGTATTTAGCTCTACCTAAACCCTGGGTTCCTAACCTGGGGGTAATTATCCCTGCGGGGGTAAATCAGCTATTTTACGGGGTTAACGAAGAACCTAATTATTAGAATCGTAAAAAAATAATAATTGTGCTACCATATTCGTGGCAGTGTGCTACAAAGAGAATCTTCAAAGTTCTGTGCGATGAAATTGGTGCAAAATTTAACTCTCTTTTATACCACACCGATACCTCTGAATAGACAGAAAACACAAAAAGAAAAAGATTTTTTCTCTAAAATAAAAGATAAAACATTGTTTGTATTGTTTGATTTGATATCATCTAAAGGGGGGTAAAATCAGTTTTCCTCATAGTTTGTAAACTATGTAGGGGTAACAATATTAAAAAGGTTAGGAACCACTGACCTAAACAAATATGCTTACAAATCAGTTGTGTTGAGTGCACTTTGTAATTAGATATTACATTAATTAACAAGGTATGAAATAAAAAGCATTTTCAAAAGCCGAACGCTCAAAAGTAAAGTATGTTAAAAACATAGGGTTTTCTAATAAAAAATGGATTAAAAAAAATAAAAAATACAATGCTAATGTTAAATGAAATGCTTTTTTATTTTCACTCATGTGATTAAGAATTGAATGTTGATTGGGATATGGTGTAGGATGTATGCTGGAATAAAAATAATAAAAACATTTTTTTAGTTTTTAAATAGGCATATGTAACTTTGTTTTGTTGTAAATATTATATTCTTTAAGTAGTTTAACTGAATTTTCACTAATCCCTTATAACTTAAAAAAAAAAACTAACAAATAATGAAAAAGAAATCATAAAAAATAACATATTTCATACAAAAACTCTACTACACATATTTAGGTAGTGATTAGATATTCGGGGGCTTATTTATCTAAATTTCAAGAGAGTACTGACATATAATTGACACAACCACCATCCAATTAATCAATTGCCTAATTCATTTTATGCAATTGTTTGTTCATTTTTGACAAACTCAAGACTTTTTTATAAATTGCACTTGAACTAGCTTGATATGAACTACATATATATAACCACTATTTCGTTAGTAGTACTAGCGCCTAGAACAATCATAGTGACACAATATGAATTAGGAAGATTGGATGGTGTTTGTATCAACTATGTGACAGTTACTCTGAAGTAAATAAGTCCAATTATCCGATCACAGAACATATTAATTCTGTGATTGGCAGTACATATATTTTATTATTATTATTATCAGACTGTTATTGGCAAAGAATCCTTTCATCATAATTATTCACAAACCTGAATGTTTATTTGTTTTTTGTAGATTTGTACTATGGTGGAGAAGCATTAGCCCACGAGCAGCCCCAGGCATACACGTGTCCACTCTGCAACCGCATGGGATTCACGGACTCGGCCCTCATAGAGCATGTCACTGCTGAACATGCTGACACCACACTTGCTGTAAGTATCAAATCCACACAAATTTATTTCAATGGGTTCACTTTTGATCCTCTTGATCTCAATCCTTCAACTTATCCTTATATTACGAAATATGAATTCTAAAATAAGAGAACATGTTTTGGAGTTAATCTATCTATATCTATACATATCTATATCTTCTATACATATTATAAAGAGGAAAGATTTGATTGTTTGTTTGTTTGCATTGAAGAGGCTCCGAAACTACTGGACCAATTTGAAAAATTCTTTCACCATTAGAAAGCTACATTATCCCCGTTGGACATAGGCTACATAATTTTCCCACGGGAACGAAGTCCCGAGCGGAATGCTAGTTGTAGTATATGTATGTACAAGGTTTTCTAAATTAATTTGTATCGAATATATGCACAAAATTTGGTTTCTTTTTTTTTCGAAAATACAGGTTGTCTAGTCTTCCTACGTTTTCAGGTAATATTAATAAGAGAAGGTCGTGATGCATAGATTTTTCGACCCCTCTCCCCTAAGATTGGTGAGATTTGGTCCTATACCTTCCCTCCCCTCGTAACAGAGGCGGCGTAAGGCATGGGCGACCGACGTGGGCCACCGCCTACGACCACGCGGTCCGGGGGGCCTCGCGCCTCTATAATACGACGTATCGTAAAAAATGTATTGATTACAAAACAATAAATTGACATGCCAAATTTGTTTTCTTAGGCTACCATCATTTGTTGGTGTTGCTTTGCTGTCGCGAGAAACTGAAAGCCCCTCTGACAAATTTCGTTTTTATTTAGTCTAGCAATGTTCGTTGGCAATGCGTTGCTATTATAAGGAACCCCCTGTAGCCAGACTTGGGGATTTCCTTTATTGTTTGGCTTTAATGTTAATATATGAAAAAAAGTTTGGATTGCATTGTCTTTATTATAATAAAAAGTAGTGAAAAGCTTTAATTCAACAGTTTTTTTAAAATTTATAACATTGCTTTTTGCGCCACCCGAGGGCCTCGCTAAATGTACCTTGCCCACATCAAACTTTGGTCTTGCCCCGCCACTGCCTCGTAATCTCACGTGAGTTTTATGAGAATGCGGAGTTTTAGTTAATTTACGTTAATTATTGTAGGTATTTGGATTTATTGAGAAAATACATAATTTGCCTAATTATTTATAGACTAGTAATAATTGAACAATAAAATAGCGATGAACTACCTTTTTAGTTTCGATACATAATGAGTAATTATTCTAATTCAGTCCACGGGAATTCATATGTGGTCTTAAGAGTGACTACTAGAGCAACATGGCTTAATTTAACTTAGCTTGCTGAAAAAGCCTTTCGCGCAATATTACACTGTTTCTTTTTGGGGTAAATATTATGTGACATTTGCAAACCCCCACGTATGAGTGAGATCCAGCGCGACCCCCTTCCCTCCTAAAACCCTCACGTAATTAATGGACGCCCCCGAACCGAAAAAATTGGTGAGCGCGCTAGGCACTCAAACCTAAAACTGCATTATCCTGATGTATAAATACGTAAATGTAAGGTTTCATCAACGTCCATTTTGTAGCTCTTGTGGTTTTTAATCTTGAAAAGAATAGGTAATTTTCTGGGTTTGTGTAAAAATATATCTGTCTTGGTTTTGTAGTTCTTGTGGTTTTCAATCTTGAAAAGAATAGGTGATTTACTGGGTTTGTGTAATAAGATCTCTGTCCTGATTGTATGGTCAATAAGAAATCATATTTTATATTTATGATCTCTTCTTATATCTGAAAGCGTACAAACGACAGTGAACTCGAAAATCGCATTAATAATTTACATAAATAAACTCGCGCCTGTTTCCAATTGGAGTAAGGCAGAAACTACAGATTGCCAGTTAGTAAGATCCAATTTTTTTTTTACCATATTCATAAATCGTTACATGCTTGTTCGTCGGAGTGGACACTGCCACTTTTCTCTTCTGATCTTGTATCTATGTTGAATTGTTCCCACAAAAAGGCTTTTTCTATTTTCTTCTAAAAATTAGTCAGTCCTGTTTCTTTATGGTTTTGAAAACCCTTAACACCAAGGTTAGTCAAGTACAAGTACGCCACATACTTGATTATACCTGTACGATGACAAAGGAATGACTTAAGTTTTTATGATGTTGTGGTTGGTATATTGTACTGCAGGGAAGTATGCGATGCAGTCTTGTCCAGTCAGTTACTCTGGCCTTGATCATTTAGTAGTCTTCTTATCGTGTAGGTATAGTCAAGTGTGTAGCAAACTTGACTAACCCTAGTGTCAGAGTTTTCAAACCGCCGAATGGCTTCTAACTTGGTTTAGCGATTGTAGCCAATCGGCAACAGCCGGGGCCGACGGCTTAACGTGCCCTCCGGAAACTTCGGTCACCCATCAGATTCCCTGCCGCTGTCTACGTTGCTGAACCTCACTGATCGGTTCAGATCAGCGAAAGCCACTAGGCTACGAGAAGAAAAAGAAGAAGAATTTAGTAGTAACAAATTCACAATCATGATCACTGGTCCTTTGTTCTGCAGGTGGTGTGTCCGGTGTGTGCAGCAATGCCAGGCGGAGAGCCCAATTTTGTAACCGATGACTTCGCAGGTCATCTCACCTTAGAACACCGACCTGGACCCAGAGATCTTATCTCATTTCTGATATCCTTTTCCAATACTGTTGTAAACTAAACAAATTATTTATATAATTATAACTTGCTATGTTTCTACCTGACTTCCATTCTGATGGCCGCGTGAAAGAATAGGACCAGATCGCGCCGCCGAACGAGGGTATCTCGTTCAACCTTCGTCCTAGATATCGCTGAAGGGATAAAGTAGCCAAAGAATTAAAAGATCTAGTCGGACTGGTTAAACTTGGCACAAAACATAAAGGAAGGCCCATTGTAGCTGAGCCAGCGAAGTAAGTATATCCATACTATAATAATATTATAAATGCGAATGTAACACTGTCTGTCTGTCGGTCTGTCCGTCTTTCACGCCTAAACTACTGAACCGATTTTGAAGAAATTTGGATCAGAGATAGACTGAGTCTGGGAAAGGACATAGGCTACATTTTATCCCACAGTTGGGCACGATATAACCTGTAGTCCACGCCGGTGGAAAGCTAGTATTGCATAATTTTGCAGGTACAGCATATGGCTACAACATAAGTGCGACAGTGTGCTGGTACGATGAACGGTTTTGCAATAAGCTTACCCTGTTCGGTAAGCGTATGGCTTCTGTAATCTTGAACATCAAACTTATGCTTTGATCTTTGTACCGTTCTTATTTCGTACTCGTAAAAAGTAGTTCTTCAACTGTTAAGCGTAAGCTACTTTTGAGTGTAATTTGTGTAGTCTATTTTAATAAGCTATGAATCGTCGGTCTCATGATGTCAACCATAGAGACTAACCAAATTACTAGAATCTGATGCTTATACACTTAGTTCCCTTTTTCTACTTTAAGGGTCTTTTATAAAGGATATTGAGTGTATACTTTGTGTTGTAACTTTTAAATGGAACTTCATTGTAATGGTAATAACTAAATATTTTATATAGTACCATTACAGAACATTGAAAGTGCTACTGCGACAAAATATCCCACCAGTGCATTGTGAATGTTTCTAATACAGTGTTTCTACGTTTCCACTTGTTATTTGGTCAAAATTGACGTAAGGAGGTCCTCCCATTAAGAAATCCTTTCGAAATGTTTGCCATTCTCCAAAAAGCCAGTAAAATCAAAAGATCCTTTATACTGGTATCTTAGATTTTAATGTTATTTATGAGTGTATTTTAAATTATAAAAACTGAATAAAATCCGCATTGAAAGTGTTCTCAAATGGTATGATTAGTAGACAGTATCGTGTTCGTAAATTTTATGAAACGTATAAGTACATCAGGTAATTACTATGACCCCTGCAAAATTTACACAAGATATAGTGTTACCGAGAAATTTGATATACTGTTCACATTTCTTCCTGTTCACGTCCGATATTATTATTGTTACGAAGCGCTTGTTTCAATTATAACTGCGATTGTATATCTGCTAAGCATTGTTTTCAAATTGAAATTGCATCGTATGTGAACTTGGCGATTGCGTGTCTTATTGAATTATCAATTAAAATGAATAGGATGTTAAAATAAGTAGGTAAATTTAAAAAATTATGATCAGATTTGAATCGGTTACCCACATTTAATTTCGCCTCTCCAAACAACTTGAGCGATCAGCTGATTACCTTAGTATGAGAAAAAGATTTTTTTAGAGAATTTCAATAGGAACAGCTTAACAAAATAAATTATTTAGGTATTCAAATACACGCATTTTCTAATAACAATAAAAACTGCGTAAAACACGAAAACAAGCAATGTACAGAGGCCAGCGAATCAGGTTCCTCCATTTTCATTGCAAAACCGCTCTTATCACAACAGCACAGAGTGCACGAGTGTGGTAACCTGAGTTGCGGGCGCCCGTACATCGCATTCTGGTACATTGCGTAGCGCCAAAGTAGGTAAATAACGAAAACTATTTGTTTCCGCCGCAAAAGCTACATGCCACTGTGTCTAATTGGATTCAACTTTACAAGGTTATACTTGAAACGTCCTACTGTAAATTTAATCTATGTCTGTAGGGTACTATTTTAAGCTAGATCAATGCATTGGGTGAGGCAGGAAATCCAATATTGACACTCAGTTATTGAAGTTAATGTTAAACAATGGATTGTCGTCAGAATTGAATTGTTTCGAAATGTAAAGTTACTCAACAATGTTATTAACGATTAATTTTGTTCTAATATTTAATCAATTTGCTATCTAACTGTGGCCACTGCCAAACCAAAAAATAAAAACGAAAAAGCTAAAGTCGTTCCACTTTTTGGTTAGGTATCTGGTCAGGCTTATGCGACTGATTTTTTTATTTTTGTATTACTTGGTTCTCGCAACAGGAAATTAGTTAAATACACAATTAAAGGAATCGAGGCTAGCCTCCAGAGAGCTTGCTTATTGCGTAGATGGTGAGGACTATCATGCTCGCGTACTTGATTGTAGTTTAACCTTTACAATTTTTACCCGACTGCGCGACGCAAAGGTAATGTGTTTAGCAGCCTATGTATGTATGTGTATGTATGTTTGTACCTTTGCAGCACTATTTAGACCAACCGCGTGGGCTTATTTTCATAAATGATACGTCGTTGAATTCGTCATGACGGCGCGAATGTCATAAAATGTATAAAGTTTGAAAAAATCAAAATGGCCGATTTTGGACTTCATAATGTGAAAAAGAAAAATCAACGAACTACGTCAAGTGGGGTATCTTTGACTAGGTATTTAAAAATCATGTTTAGGTTTCTCATATCGTTTTTCAATGAGAATTACCGTTTAGGATCTATAACGATTTAAAGTTGGTTAGTAACGATTTTTAGTTAGTGTAGGCTTTTAATTCGGAAATTGTTAAATTTTTATGCAAGTGAGATACAGCTAATATATTATAGCTAAAGGGAAAATCAATAAACTAATATAAATATCTGACCCTTACTAAAAAGTGTAAAATAAAATAAATTAATTTAAAAAATAAAAAACCCGACTGCGTAGTAAAAACTGAAAAGAAGAAAACAAGTAAGTCCAGTAGTCGAGACTTTTGTTACTGAATATTATTGAATAACATTACGATTTTAACAGTCGGGACCCATCAAAAATCCGGCTTCCTAATAATGGGTCCCGATGTTATTCAATAGTATTTAGTAACAAAGTACTTGTTTTTTTCTTTTCAGTTTTTATCACGCATTCGGGTTTTTTAATATTGTAAAGTGCTCAGCAAATTCTATGATAGTCACGAGCATTTAATGACAATATCTATAAATATCGTATCTTAGAGGGCTTTTATTTTGTATTAAAACCGTGATTTGAAAGGCTGTCCTTAAGTTATCCGATACATTGCTTTGAAAAAATTACCTAACGGTGAAGATTTGTAATTGGCTTAGACATATAACCGTGTATATCTACAGGGCTTTAGGTAAATCTCTTTCAACCTCTCGGGTGCTAAATCAGTCCATGAAACTGAACAACTTTCCCCAAGGAACATAGGTCAAAATAAGTATAAAAATTTTGATCTCCCATACAAAATGCTCTATATGCTGATGAAGTTTGTATGGGAACTAAAAATTTTTTCGTATTTTGACCTATTATTATTATTTTTATTTTATTTTTTATTTTTCTTTATTAGAAAACCAACAGCTACATTGATAACATATAAGTAGAAACTTATTACTAAAACAGAAGCCAATAAGAGGTTTCCCTAATGTACTTAAACAGATAAAGTGTAACAAGTCGAGAGGTTTACAATGAAAAGTAGTGATTAAACAATTTGACCTGCACAGCTATCAAATAATAATTGCTTGGTGCGGTATTCGACAGATACATTTAGTTCTTCTTAATTATTTATATTTCCTTATCAAATTAAATTAAAGGTAATGTTACTATATGTAGTACTAGCTTTTCGCCCGGGACTTCGTTCCCGTGGGAATTTCCCCGTAAATTTTCCAATGTTTTTAATAGTTATTCTGCTATTCGGGACGGAGAGAAATACAACAAATCAAAAACCATGGAAATCGGTCCAGCCGTTCTCGAGTTATAAGTGTTGTAACAAACACGACTTTCTTTTATATATATAGACTAGCTTTTCGCCCGGGACTTCGTTCCCGTGGGAATTTCCCCGTCAATTTTCCAATGTTTTTAATAGTTATTCTGCTATTCGGGACGGAGAGAAATACAACAAATCAAAAACCATGGAAATCGGTCCAGCCGTTCTCGAGTTATAAGTGTTGTATCAAACACGACTTTCTTTTATATATATAAGATATAGATATAAATATAGTACGTATTTTAAGTAAATATTTATTAACAAATTCTGAGGTACTTACATACTATCCTATACAAGACAATACTGACCTATTATTGGGGGAAAGTTGTTCAGTTTCATGAACTGATTAACCACCCGAGAAATTGAAAGAGATTTGCCTATAGCCCTGTATAGTTTGTATTGGCTGTAAATCTTCCTAATAAAATAAATTAAAAAAAAAAGAAGCAATCAGCGCCCGCCCCCGTGTTGTTTGTGTGTTAAAAAATTATAAAGATGAAAAATGGCGATTTTAAAGAATAAATGAACGTGTCTTTTAACTCATCAAAATATACATGTTAAATATTATTATTTACTTTAAAAAAACGGAGCTAAATTGACGAAGTGTCAGTCTTTTATATGAGTATTTAGATTTATAATTTGGTTTTGTATTTCTTATTTACATTAAACGCTTACAAAATGAATTATTAAAATATGCGAAAATGTGTAAAATTCCTTAACTTCAATGCACGATGAGCCAAGTGGCATCCGACATGGAGGTGCACGCCGCATCCCACACTCCGGCCGGGGCCTCGGTCGCGGGCGACGCACCAACATGCAGTTCAGGTAAAGAGTCATATGGACTGACTTACATAATTTACGTCTTTTTATTTTTTTTATCGTGTAGGTATAGTTAGTGTGTGGCGAACTTGGCTAACCCTGCAGCTCGAGCACGATGGTGACAAACTCGCGCGAAGTGCCACTCGGCTGACGCTGAAACTTCACTTCGATTGCGCGAGGGTCCCGCGCAAAGGCTTGCTCGCCCTCTGGCGTTGTCAATGTTGACATTTTGACATGGGACCGTGGCGCATTACGCGCGCTATCACCATCGTACTCGAGCTGCTTGTGTCAGAGTTTTCAAACCGCACAATGGCCACTAGTCAATCTAGTCAAAACTAGACAATGGACTGCAGCTGAAACCGACAGCTTAACGTGCCCTCCGAAGCACGGAAACGCTCGTGATAAATTGCCACTTTGGTCACCCATCAGGTTCCTGGCCTCTGTGTACGTTGCTTAACCTCGCTGATCGGTTAAGATCAGCGAGCGCCACTGAGCTACGATCGCTTCAGCCTCTGTGTACGGTGCTTAACCTCACTGATCGGTTGAGATCTTAATTTAATCAAAATTGAGATTTTCTTAATTTTTTTACTCTATGGTGGCAGATCCACAATCGTCTTTCCTCTTCCGTTCTCTATAGTTTTAACAAACTTTTCTTTTACTAATTCCAATACTTCTACTTACCCAAAAATGATCTTTTTGTGCATGGTTATACTTATGCAAACAAATATTGTTGCCTCACATAAGTAGTCTGTATAATATAGGGTGACTTTAATTTTGTTTGCGAAACTTTAGGGGGTGATTCTACCCATGAAACTGAACAACTTTTCCCAAAGAGCTGACACAAAATTCTCAATTTTTTTTATTGAGATTCACCACGCTCAGGAATTACCTCTTTATATGTTCAGTTGCAGAAACTTTGATTAAAGTTAAAGCTTCTTTAAATCTAATGTGTCTTTGTTTACATCAAGTGGCAGTTTGAGATTAGCATTAATTTAAATGGGCGTTTCTGCGACTGAGTGATAGTTTCGCAAACATTTTAAGTCACCTTTTATTTACTGCAATGTATAATGTGCATGTATTTGTATATATCGCAGGATAATTATTAGATTCTGAGACGCATTTCGTTTGCGTAATATGAGAACCGCCGACTGTTTAGCCACAGACATTGCTGGTAATGTAAGTCAGTAATGTACGAGTAACAAGGCGATAATATTAGCGGATAGCGTTTCTGAGACCTTCAGGAGTATAAAAAGTCATGTTGCCGCGCACGCGGTTGTTTCGTTTCCGAGCTATGCACTTCCCCCTCCCGCCTCCTTTTTGATTGCCTAAGCCTATCATGTGGGGTATCAGTTTAAAGAGCTTGCAAGTAGATTCTAAAAATATGTAAAACATGCATACTATGGCACTTTTGTTTATCAAAATTAAAGAAAGTATCATAGAACATAATCATCTTTAAACGCATTCAGATGTATAGGCAAATCGTTTAAATGACTCAAAAGGGGCCGAGAGAGGTGCAGGCGGCAGGCACATTCCCACTGGATTTTCGCAATAACCCTTAAAACACCTCGGGTGATTACAAAATTCTATGTTGGGTTCCTATTATCCGGTCTTTTGCAATTGTCCTAGGATTATCGCAACGATCCATTTTTTCCGATTATCTTGCGATATATACACTGTGTAAAGTACCATGTAAACTCTCTATATTCAGCTGTTAAAAGAGGGAACACATATTCGAAAACGAGTATCACGCAGAGAGCATACAGCGCTCTGCGAGCTCAGTCAACAATTACCCTGAGCCACGTTTTTGTAGTGCCTCTACCATATTCGCTACGGCACAGACAGACGATTTCTGCGCAACAAGAAGGAAGCGAAGTGCTTCACTCTTAAGTCAATTGTGACGCAGCGCAGACAGCATCCTGAGCGCTTTCTCCGAGCGGTGGGATTAGCCCATGTTGCTGCGATGGGTTGGACTCAAGCCAGGGCTACCCTTTCTCCCTCCATATAATTTACATTTTATTATTATGGGACAATTTTTTTAAATTTTATTATTCTTCTTTATTTTTATTCTTTACCAGCTGACCCGACAGACGTTGTCCTGTCTTAACTAAAAATATTGAATTCGAATAACATCTGACAGTTATGTAAAATTAATATTGTCGTTAAGTTTTCTTAACTTTTCTCAGTTAATCCGCTCAACTTTCTTAATTTTTCTTTCATAAGAACCTTCTCCTGACAATAATAAACACAACAAAAAAGAATTAGCGAAATTGTTCCAGCCGTTCACGGGCGATGCGATGACGAAGGAAAATAGAGATTCATTTTTGTATATGTAAGTGGTTACGTAATAAAAAGGGACCTCAAGGGGAAATGACACATAAAACATAGAAAATACATAAAACATAGTGTACCTTATTGTACACTATGTTTTATGTTCTGTTGATTGTGCTGTATGTCCTTGTGTGCAAATAAAGTATATTGTAATGTAAATAATTGATTTCGAGTAAATCGCGTTTAAAATTTTGAGCCGAAATGAGTTTCGCCTCTGCCTCGGCTCACTAAAAAATCCATAAAAAAACAACGGCACCTAAAAATATTCTGATTACTTAGACCAAAATAAAGCTGAAAGACCACAGAAACAAAATTCATGAAAAACAAAAAATCCTTTCAGGTCCCTTTTTGCGTAACCACTGACATATGTAGATTCTTATCCTGTATGTGAATATTCCTGTATACAAAGTGTATGTTGATTGCGTAGCACCGGCGGTGGCATATCATCCCGATCGCCGTCCTCAATATAATGGGTTTGACAATGTTACGGTGTCAAATACAAGTGTATGTTGAATGTGTAGCACCGGCGGCGGCATATCATCGCTGTCGCCGTCGTCCCGCGACGCCGTGGTGGATCCGATAGCGGAGCTCCTCTCGCAACTGTCGGGAGTGCGTCGCGGGCCCGGCCAGCCCGGCACGCCCTCACAGCTGCAGCAACTGCAGATGCAGCTTCAGCTCGAGCGCCAACAGGCCACGGTATGACCACACTCACACTACAATTACCTTATTAGTCCTGCAGTTATAATCATACTAAGTTATAATCATCATCAGCCTGTCTCAGTCCACTGCTGGACGTAGGCCTCTCCTATGGCACGCCACTGAGCAAACATTATTTATTATGTAAAGATTGTAAAGTCATAATTTTAATAAATCTTACTTCTATGTTACTTGTAGAGCGTTGTAACTTTTTTCGTATAACTTTGTCTCTGTAAAGTAAGGTAGCCTTAATATTAAGACATGGTGGTAATACAGTTGTAACTCGATGAAATAAAGACTGGAGAGGCGCTGTGAATTACCCCCAAACTGTGCAACGGAAGACCAATCTTACCCATTTTTGGTCTACCTTTTGAGAAATGCAAAATTTTATCTTAATTTGCAGACAAGTAATTAGGTATCCATATGTGACTGTCTGGTAAATCATTCTGTCTGTCTGGTCATTGAGCTACACGGATTCTGTGACGCGTCCATTGAAGCTTATGGATGTGTGGCGTACGCTCGAGTTCAAGGCCAGACAGAAACAGTACTAGTTGCCGCTAAAACAAAACTAGTTCCACACAAGAAGGCGTTGACACTACCTCGCCTTGAACTAAGTGGTGCTTACTTACTATCTAAGCCAATGAAGAAGATAAAAGAAGCATTCTCCCAACATCAACTCAACATCTACGGCTGGACGGACACGACAGCAGTGCTTGGATGGTTACAAGGAGAGCCAAGTCGATGGAAGCCGTTCGTTCCATTGAGTAGAAAAAACAACAGAAATCATGGCGAGTACATGTTGGCGTTGCGTGATGTCTATTGAAAACCCCGCTGACGCCGCTAGCAGAGGACTGTACCCGTCACAACTAAAGGATTTCGAACTGTGGTGGAGAGGGCCAACATGGCTCACAACATTCAACAGCAACCTGAAACAAACAAAACATATAAAACAAACGAGGAAAGAAAGGTGAAACAAGTTAATAACGCTACTCAAAAACAAAATTCAAACATAATCGACGAATTACTAAATAAACACAGCTCATTCAACAAAGTTACACGAGTCGTAGCGTGGCTATTAAGGGCAGTTGCACTAAAGCGCACACCGATGCCGAGCTTCCTCACGTTACACGAACTGTCCGCGGCAAAATTGCTGATCATCAAACACGCGCAACATGACGTATATGGAACGGAAATAAGACAATTAATAAAAGGTGGCAAGATTGAATCGAAAAGCAATTTACTCAATTTAAATCCATTTGTTGATAGAAACGGAGTTCTGAGATTTGGTGGGCGCCTAAACAACGCGAACATTAACAACGAAATGAAACACCCGAAGATCATCCCACGGGATCATCGCCTCGCTGAGTTACTGATAGATGAAGCACATAAACTGACCTTTCATGGTGGACCTCGCTTGACATCAGCCAACCTCAGGTTACAATACTGGAACCCGGGAGAAAACAACATTGTCAAGAAACAGCTCCGTGGTTGTGTAACTTGCAGGAGGAACGCACCTAAACAACAAAATCAACTAATGGGGGACTTACCTCCCGCACGTACCGAGCCTGCCCACCCCTTTTACCACACAGGGGTAGATTACACTGGGTTCGTGGATATAAAAATGAACAAAACCAGAAACGCTAGAAGGATGAAAGGATACATTGCATTGTTCATCTGTATGGTTACGAAAGCCATACATTTAGAACTTAACAGGCTTGAGTAGCACGGCCTTCCTAGCCGCACTGCGTAGGGGCTCCCGCCCCGGGGCATTTATACAGTGACTGCGGAACTAATTTCGTAGGAGCCAATCGGATTTTGAGACAAGAATATGAACAGATACTTCACGTACATTTGATAACAATTTTCTGGGAATTTTGGCCAACATGAAGACGGAATGGCACTTCAATGCTCCTTCTTGGCCCAGCGCTGGAGGACTCTAGGAGCGTGCGGTGCGAAGCCTGAAGTACCATCTGAGGAGAGAGGTTGGTGAGCAACGGTTAACGTTTGAAGAATACTCAACAGTCTTGGCACAACTGGAGGCGTGCCTTAACTCAAGACCACTTTGTGCGTTGACTGAAAATGTCGACGGCCTTGACATCCTAACTCCGGCCCGTTTCCTCACTGGTAGGCCAGGGAACACGGTGATAAAAACAGTAAAAGACGCAAGAACCTAACAAAACAATTATTTGAACAAATATGGAAGAAGTAACACAATTAACAGCAAGAAACAAATGGTTAACACCCCAGAAAAACATTCAAATTGGAGATTTAGTTATCATACAAGAAGAAAACATACCAGCAGGGAAATGGCCGATGGGTAGGGTGACCGAGTTACACCCAGGCCGCGACGGACATGTACGTGTGGTTACATTAACAACAACGAACGGTTTTATATCAAACGCCCCATAGTAAAACTAAGCTTACTACCAATAAGCAAAGACATAACAGTGGATGAAGGATCGAAACATGATACACAAAGGACCCACAAAAAGATACACAATTCCTAAAGTACAAAACGTCATCATGGCCACCCTATTCTTTATGACATTCATAACAAGCTCGCACGCAGCTGGCAACATAACGCCGTTGAACAATCAAACACTTCATTTTGATCCATTGACTAAATTGCAACTTCTAAGAGATCAATGGACCATAGTAGTCTATTACGATATGTCTCCATACTGGGAAGGAACGAAAGCATTTGAAAAACTACAAAACTATTTAGAAAACAAATGCAACAACATGGGAGTGAGTAGTAAATGTAACATGATCACGCCACAGTTACGTCATGAGTTCACCGAGTTACAATACTACAATCAGCTGTTGCTGACACAACATTTTAACGAACACTAGACGGTGTCGAGGTCTTATCAACGCAGTGGTCTACGTAGGTAATTCTTTATTCGGCGTACTGGATCAACACTTCGCAGAACAGTACACGAGAGACATCGAGCTTATAAAACATAATCGAGCACACTTGAAGAACTTATGGAACAATCAAACATCGGTTGTGGAGGCTGAAACTTAATTAAACAATTAGAAGAAATTATGTCTAAACAACATAAGATTATAAATAAACATCTAAACAGTTTGGATAAGGCAGTGAGCACACTACAACAAAGTTTGAATGAAGTAAATGAAGAACAGGATTTCACATTTTCTGCTATAACAGCAACCAGCATTCTGCAAAACTTGAAGAATATTCAGAACATGATGTTGAACACGATATCTGACATTTATCAAGGCCAACTTAACTTACATCTTCTAAAGCCGAAACAACTTCAAGATCAACTCAGTACTATAACTGGATTACTACCAACTGATATAACAATGTTCATACTGACTTACGATCTATTTACAAAATCATGAAAATAAGAGCGCGTATGACCGAGAAATACTTTATTTGAAAAAAAAAACCACTAATTGGACGCTAAGTATACGACCTGTACCACGTTCTTACAATTCCTAAACTACAGGAGGAAAACATGCTGACAATTACACCGATCTCGGATTATTTAGCGATAAACTTACAAAAGGACAGCTATTTTCCTATAACAATACACGACTTACAAAAATGCATTTCAAGAGGCAACCCTACCACAGCCTTTATGTGCGGAGCAAAAAAACCTATCCACAAAATAAAATTTGACAAAGATTTTTGCATACAGAATAAAAAAAAATGAATGTAAAACAAGCAAAGACACGTGCAAAAACTAGTGGAGCAGCCTAACAAAAATAAATTCATACTTATACTTCTGTTGCAAACAATGCCTTATGCGTACAATGTGCGAAGATCGTATTACAACGCATCAGCTTATTGGCGCTAACGTCATCACCGTAGACAAAAACTGCGTCATAAAAACAAACGAATTTACTATACATTCACATACTTACTACCAAAGTCACTTGGATGGTAAGTATGAAATACAAACAGCATCTATAACACCAATCAATCAAATCATCAACATAACGATTGATCAAGGGAATGTGGAAAATAATATAACTAATTACGGACACTTATTTTAGGAGGTAGAAACACAACTTCAGCAAATTAAGGAGAATGCTACTATTGATAACGAAGAAACGCTTTCTATCCACGACATACATCATTACACATTAATTTATGGGATACTAGCTTTCCGCCCGCGTGGACTACAGGGTATATCGTGCCCAACCGTGAGATAAAATGTAGCGTATGTCCTTTCCCAGGCTCTAATATATCTTTGTTCCAAATTTAATCAAAATCGGTTCAGTAGTTTTGGCATGAAAGACGGACAGATAGATAGAGTTACTTTCGCATTTATAATATTAGTAAGGATGTGGAGTCTTCATTTTGATGAGCATCGTTTTAGTCTGCCGTCAAGTTCGTCCCTTCAGTTCCCAAGGCTAACAAAAACAAGGAAAGAGACAAAGGAATATTTGTTTAACAAACTGAGTCGGCTAGAAATACGGCAAAAAATATTCGTGGCTGGGTACCGCCTCTTCTTATACCAAGGCACCAAACTAATGCTTTCCGTCATAGTTTCACATACAATGCCTCTAAAATATGGAACAATATCCCACCACCTATAAGGAACGCCACTTCAATTTACAGTTTCAAACGACAATTCAAACAGTATTTGTTAACCACTTGGTCAGATAAAGCTTGTATGTGAAACTAGACGTGAACAAACTTTTAAAATTACTTGTTGATTATTTACTTATTTTATATTAACCTAATTTATTGTTTATGTACACTTATATACTAGGTACTATAAATTATCATATTGTTGATTTCATTCTGTTATATTTTTATTATATGAATAATAAGCACATTATTTCAATCTCAATATTATGTATATTATATAATTATATTTAACAGACACTACACACTACACTTACCCGCGCAACAAAACTACTGGTTCTGGCAGAATAATCAGCGTCGCAGCAGCGTCTGGCTGCTGTGACATTACAGCTGAGTCAGGGCCCTTTCATTGGCTCAGTGCACACACGAATATATATTAAGTATTGTACTGTTTTGTTTTTTCTTTTTAATGTTTGTGTTGCACTGTGTAATGAATAAAGTGTTTATCTATCTATCTATCTATCTATCAAAGACTGACATTGAAATGCAAGTGATTAAGGACAATGCGAAGCCAGTGTTTCGAAAATTAGTTTTTAATCAAGATTCTACTATGTAACATTACTAACGTTATTTTTTTATCATCTTGTATCATTTTTCATTACTAACACAACTCTTTAAACTCATCTCAGGGCTCATCTCTGCCGCCCGGGAATATGTTCGGTGTAACCGAATACCACATTTCCTTACGTAATTACTTACACGCGGTTCCCGCCGCGCTTTACATATTTAGTGCATTTTTAGCATCCAACGAGCTAGGTGCATTCACACATTATATTTAGTTTCAGTGATTTGAAATCGCGAATAAATAACATTTTCATCCTCCACAGTCGGGAAAGACTTTTTACCTCCCCAAAAACAGGGATGTAAGTAGACTATAACACACCTATAAATCAAAACAGGGATGTAAGTAAATTTGAAATTGGAACGAGATCTGCTACAAATGGTTGGAATAAAATCTTCATGCTGAATAATTACGATTTTAAATGTCGCGTTCATGTTTCGATTTTAAAAAAAGAACGGCGGGTTTTGTCTAATTTGCAAAAATTTTAAAAAAATATTACGCGTGAAAATTCACTCTGAATTAAGTACGAACTGAATTTATAAACAAATATTAATATTTTAATATTATTACTTACAATTGCTTTATTTACCTCGCATGGAGGATGAAAAGCAGAGTGTTCCTCGGGTGGAAGTATCAATAACACCCTTGTGTAACAATCTACTTTAGCATAACAAAGTGATTTTACGTTTAACCAACCGCAACCTCCCCCAACAGGTACCACTTAATGACTACCCGTTAAGATTAAGAATGCACTGGGATTATGATGACCTGTGTTAGTGGTAGAAGGTATACCAGACACATTCACATTTGGCCGGTTTCCAGACTATAAATGCTTGTTTAAACGTAATACGCGAAGGTAGGCGCGGTGATTTTTTTTAAACGAAGGGCGTTTCGAAGCGCGTGTGATGTCACAAATTTAAATATAAGGCGATGTATGAATGTGTTTACGGATAAGCGCAACGCCCTTTTGCGTCTCCCTTAATGAGCCCTTTCACCGCTCCTGCGCTTTGATGTGAAGCGTTCTTTTTGGGATTCCTTCGTTCCCACGAGTTTGCACTAATAGAGATATTCGTATGTGACAGGCGGCTCGACAGCAGTTGGAGCGACTGCCTCGGCGGCCGGCGGCGGCCTCGTCCTCCGGTGGCGCCGCGGCGGCCCCGCCCCCCGCACCGCAGCCCGCGCAACAAGCGCCCCCGCCACAAGACAACACAGATTCACAATTCCTACTATCTGGCTTTCTTGGTAAGCACCATTGTCTTAATGTATAATTTTGCAGGTCCTGACTGACTGACTCATCAACACCCAGCCCAAGAACATAGATAGCTGTGGCTCAAATATTTCTTTTATAACGTAGCAAAGGAATAAGAAAGGATTTTACGAAATTCCGACCGGAACGAAGTTCCGGGCATCCTCTAGTTAAAATAAACTTATTCTTAAAATAGGTAACAAGACGTGTTAACCTGTCACGCGCTTGTTGACGGCGCGTGCGATACAAATTTTTTGTAAATGATTTTTATTTTTATTCAACAAATAAAGTCACTACAAATACTCAGTACTCGTACGTACTCGTAATGATGATGATGATTTAGCACAATTTTCCACGTTGAAAACGTATGAATCACCGACTTCAATCCCAACAACAGTTCGCACAAAGTAGATAACTAGTATTTTTTGCAAACAACAATGCCTATTAGCAGATAACCACATACGAAAATGTCACTCATTTATTTAGATGATGTAGTATTTTTTGTTCTTGTTGATTTTTTTAAAAGCGCTGAATCATCCTTGATAAAATTTATATGAGACTTTCGAACAAAAAAAGAATTTTGAAAATCGGTTCATAATTGGCGGAGAAATTGGTGAACATACATTAAAAAAAAAACATACAGTCGAACATAGAACCTCCTCCTTCTCTGAAGTCGGTAAATAGATACATCACACTTGTTTTATAATAGATACATCACACGGTAAACTAAGGCCCATAGATAAATACCTTACAGACTAACATACATATGAATTATAATTAAACAAAATAAAATAAAACTAACTAACACTATTTCCCGTGTATTTTTCCGGCGGTGTCTGCAACCGGGAATCTTTCTCGGAAACGGCGGAACACCACGCCCTCCGGCCAAAAGCTCTCCTTCATGACTGTCTCCAGCATGAACGTTGGGAACCGCACCACAAATGCTTTGAAACTACCATGGTGATGCGATTCCAACGGTTTCACTCTCTGGAGACCTAAGGGAACTTTTGTCTTCTGCCGTATGTACTCGACGACGTCTTGCACCTCAGTGCTGTAGTGCAGTCGCGACAAGTACACAGGCGTGCTCGGAGCTTCAGCCCGCAGACTCACTTCCGGGTCCGTCGCTGCCGTCCCGCAGCGATTCTTGTTACCCGATCGCTTGCGCTTCTTCTGCACCTTGACGAAGCTATCTTCGTCACGGTGTCCCACTTTTGGAGGAGGTTGGGTCACAGCAACTGGTGTTTGACGACTTTAGCGAACGTCTTGGACGCTCGCGTGGTGGTAGCGGCAGTCACCGGCGTCGCGGGCTGCGGCGGGGCATCGCGCGTTTTAGTGTAACTAGCACATAAAACGTTTATTTATATTACACTGATATATGCTTAAGTAGCAGTCGTCTTTGTCATTTTGATAGTGAGAGAAAGAAACAATCAATCAGTGTTGATCAGAACTTGAGTCTCCTTCTGTAGTACAGGCCTACAGTGTACGGTCGGTCGGCCAAAAAAGTGGTCTATCAGTTTTCACAGAACTTCCCGTATAACCAAAATATCGCTAAGGTTCACAATGTAACAAAGAAAGAGATATAATCAATTATCCGTTAATCCTTAATTAACGAAGTTAACAAAGTAGAAGCCAAAGATCCCTGGAAAACAAAGCTCAGAATTTGATTAGAAC
>OX465242.1:7549205-7589420 GCA_949987775.1 Aproaerema taeniolella | reverse complement strand
GTAATTCAATCAGTAAAAAAAATTTCACAGAAAAAACCATTAATAGTTATTTATTATACAAGAGTGCAAAGTTGCTTTTTAACCTCGTGCTCTTTTGATTCCCTCGCTAATCGCTAAAGCTCAAGATTCAAATTTTTCAATTACTCGCTGCGCTCGTGATTTAATTTTAGAATCCTTCGCTTGCTCGGTCATCAAAATTGCGCACGCGGTTAAAAAGCTACTTTGCACTCTTGTCTAACAAATAACTATTAATGGTTTTTTTCTGTGAAATTTTTTTTACTGATTGTATTACGTATTTTTTATTAAATGTTATTTTTATGATTGCTTTTTTAAGTTACCCCAATTAGGCAGATTTATTTTATTACTTATAAAAGTAAAAATAACATGAAAATAAAAACTTCGTTCCGCGAGTGCGCAAAATGACGTCATTCGCGACCGCGCCATTGTTTTTCTGCGTGGGCGATTATCTGTGACTGTACATTACATATACATTATTTGTATGTATGTTAGCGGAAATTTATGAAATCCGTCATTGTATACAATTCCTAAAATCGCCCGGAAATGTGTGAAATGAATTATATTTGATATATTTCCTAAATAACAATCGGAAATTTATAAAATGTTTTTTTTTTTTCTGTTTATAAGTCATTCGACTTCTTTGTTCGATTGTCATAGACGGAATTGCGACAAGTAGGTTTGTTAGTAGCCTAACCCAACCAACCCGTTAAGGGTTAAGGGTTGGTTGGGTTAGGTTAGAACTGCCCCATGAAGAAGGATTTGGAAGGCTTTAGCTTGGGACTAAGATCTGGCCCCAGTCATGAACACCTTGGTACATTGCCGAGGACCCTCTGACCCGTGAGGTGTGTGTTGTTACAGTTGAAGAACGATATACATTGAAGGTATGTCTTCTCCTTCTTCGTAAATAGATATTTCCTACTTTCATTTACAAGAAGCTGAGAAATTGCAGGGGTTTAAGCTGACAAATTTAATCTTAAAGACATTCTAATGTCTTCCGCTACATAGTAAGTAACTTTTTATATAACCTACATAATCCAAAATTAGATTTGACTAATCGGTCGTACAGTCAACAGCACATCAGGTTACTACAAACTGTCAAATTTCCCCAATGGATAGTAAACTCTAATGCTTGGAGATAAAATTGAAAATAAATTGAATAAATTTGACAGTTTTGGATAGCATGATGTGCTGTTGATCCTGTACATTGTAATAATAAATTATCTACTAAATAAAGCTGTCAACTTTCAATGTTGTGATATCAGGTAAATAATTTACTATATTTACCTGATATCACAACGAAATCAAAAGCCAGAGATACTAACATATAGAAGGCAGGCCTACTAAATGGCTACATACAATTCATTGCTGTATTCGTTTTAATTGCTGAAAAAAAAAGCTTTTTGATATTGCATAAGGATTCGTTGCGAGGGGTGTTGCGAGGCATCGAAACCAAACGAATACCATGAACCTTTACATTCGCAGGACCTTCTAAGCAACTTGCTCAATGTTGCTTTTCAGAGTCAGAATTGTTGATCAAAGTTACAGAATCATAGTTCATAACTTTCTAAGTAAACTTGTAAGCCCTCACATAACTGCACTTATAATGTTATAATACCACAGGACAGTTGCATTGAAGACAAGAGTGACAAATCTTCAAAATCAAGTTTGCCTTTCAAGTCATTTAAGAGCTCACGCCAGGAACCCTTAGGAATGGTTGGGTCGCCGTTGTCGGACGCAACAAGGAGGACTATACATACATATAAACTTATTAACAAAATAATCTCGGTTGAATAAGGATTAATCGAGAATTAAAAGTAATCTGCTCATATGAATTAATTAATTAAAGCCTGACCATGAAAATAGAAAACCTCCATTGTTTATATACAGGGCTTTAGGTAAATTTTTCAACCTTTCGATTGGTTAATCAGTCCATGAAACTGAACAACTTCCCCAAGGAACTTAGATCAATATACGAAAAAAAAATTTGAGTTCCCATACAAACTTCATCAGCATATAGCGCATTTTGTATGGGAGATCAACATTTTTTTTTCGTATTTTAACCTATGTTCCTTGGGGAAGTTTTCAGTTTCATGGACTGATTAACCACCCGAGAGGTTAAATTTACCTTAAGCCCTGTATAGTAGTCGTGTGATCATTGATGTTATAACAAAAATACTTTAAAAAAATGCTCTGTCCATTACAATAAGTCTGGATTTCATTGTATCTATTATCTAAATGCAAATTTAACATCGCGTAATAAAGTTACATCTAATCTTAATCTTATTTCTATCACATTTATACTTAAGCATATTTGCAATACTCGTTGTACGGTTCATTAGTCTAATTTCAATTATTGATTAAAATTTTAACTTATAAGAAAGGCAACTTCGCCGGTTGAGGTTTATGGAAAGAGGTGTCGGTACATTTACCTGACTTTCATTAAAAAAACATTCGATGACTTTGGCAAGCGAAACTTAAGCCCGAATTATTGAACGCTATTCAACTCTTAGAGAAAAGAATCGAATGTGAAAATTTAAAAAAGAAACGCATGTCAATACAAATATTTTTTTTTTTTTTGCTTTTCTTATGTTCTTGGGGTAAGTTATTAAGTTTCACAGGAAGTCACGTCCTCAACTTTCGTTAATTTAAAGTCTACCATATATAATAATTGCCTGTTTACATAAAACACCTGTTTTGTAAATAAATCGCTCGCTGGGACGCTAAGAAAGAAACTACTTGGCGTGTAGTTTTTACCCTTATGAATAATAAGCGTAAAAACAACACGTCAGGTAGTTTCTTTAGGCGACGTGAAAGAGAAGAAACATCTCACAAGCATACGTCACAAATAGCGCAACGCGTGCGTCTGAGCGAGACGTCTGATGACGTAAGCAGTCGAAGCCTTTTAGAAAAACTACACCTTTCTTTAGATCATGCTAAGATCTGCTTTGTATCGTCAAGCCAGCGAATTTAGATCATACTTAATAATTAGTTAATTAAGCGTCTCATTTATTCTATTTTTATGCGAAAGTACAATATATTCATCAAACTGCTAAGACCGGAATTTCGTATAACACATTGGTTCTTCGGTCCTAAGCTAATATCACTTCCAGCGAGGAGCTTATTAATGCAGCAAAACGCCAACAGAGGCCACTTAACAGAAAATGTTCAATGAATAAAGCTTAAAAAAAATCCTATCACATTTGTTTATCCAACTTAAAGGAAACCCTATTTAAAAAATATAAAAAAACGTTAAAAATATAAAAAAAACGTTAAATGTGTGTTACTACATGTATAAATCTTCTAACGGATACTTAAATTAATTATAAAAAATAATATATCTGTAACCATACGGTTAGTTTTAATTTTTCCGTTCACATAATAAGTTCACATATATGCCTACTTATAAAATATTTCATTGCCCTACATTCATTTCAGTTCATAAATTTACTGTACAATACAATATACATTTCGCCTCTTAACACCCTGTTGAACGCCTACGTAGATAAGATAATTTAAATTTAAATAAATATTGCCAATTTATTATTCATAAATTTTATCTATACAAACCTATAATTATGTATTACAGAAACTATGCAAGTAGAAAAGGTCAGAGCCCGTCATCTTGAAAAATTTTCTCGGGCATTGTCTAAACATTCGAAATCTAATCCAACGCACAAAACAAAATGATAAAAAAAAAATCGTAACCATTTTCCAAGATGGCGGACAGGAACCGCTTGCAGGATCCATACCTACTAAAACTCTTGGCAGTTCAAATGTTAACTATTGTGACAATTACACACAAGGCACACTTACGTGAATAACCTTCTAGAAAAGAATTACACAAGTATTTTAAGTTTATTCCCACTTCTACCAGTCATTTATTCCCACCTGCCGTTGTAAATCGCAATACTTTTAGACTAAAAAAGGCTAGCCGATCCTAAAAATGAATAAATGCATGGTTAAATACAGCACTCAAAAACATTTTAAGATGACTGTTTGAGACCACTCTACGTAAAATGTCACCGTTTTTGTTTTATCAACAGAAAGAAGGGAACATCACACACAGCATAGCGTATCGATGGCAGTAGCAACTTCGATTTATACGTGTATAAGAAACCTATGCTCTGAAGTTCTAAAAGAGGTAACAAAAACACATGCTGTATGAATAATGATTGACAACACGGTTTTTTGACAGCTTGAAGTTAAACTAGGGACCGCGGAAGGAAGGTAGAGATGCCCCACCAATTTTTACTAGCTGGTAAAGGTTTCTCTGAGCTGTCTTTCATATAGCTTTGTTTTTTCACTTATCAAGGACTGATGACAATACAATAATTTGTTATTAGTTGTTTCCCCCCTCCTGTCATGGATTACATCCGCAGTCCCTGCCAAAAACCATTATCATTTTTTCGAGCAATAGGTGTTTTTCAAGCATCTTTCACGGTCCTCGTTAGATGGCAACGGGGAGTAATAACTTTTGAATTTAAAAAATAAATTGATCGATTGACATTTGTATTTTTTATTTTACTCAAAGAACAATAACTCTAAAATTATTGTGTCTCTCCCGACATTCACCGCTTATAAACTTTAAACGGCCATCTCGACTACGCCAGCTTTCAAACAAAAAAAACCGCACCAAAATCGGTCTATTTTTAAAAATATGTGGGAAAACTGAAAATGAAAAACGCCTGCTGCCCTTATAGCCAAGCTTAGCTGGCCCACTGGCAATCGCAATAAGGATTTATCACTAGCTAGGTAATTCTTAAAAAACTAGTTGCTAAAATCTGGCAGGCACTTTCTTAAGTAAGCCCTAAATACCTTAGAATGAATTATAAAGCATGAGATCGAATCCGTGATAAATTAGGTTCCAGTTACTTTGTTTATTAGAATATTATTTTTAAATCGTAGGCAGTAGGTTCACATTTATTAGCGTATTTATATCACGTTCATATCAATAATTAAGTCAAATTACTTAATACATTCGATGAATTTCTTTAACTTCATTAATATTGCGATATTTTATAAGGCTAGGATGTTTATTAAAGACAAGGCCGCAGAGGAATTGACATTCCTTAGTTTAAGTTCACAAAAAAGTACACAACAGCTGGTTTGTCAAAGTTACGGCAGAAAACTGCTATTCTATACCTATACTACGATGTTATGATCAATTTAAAAAAACAAAATTCAGTCCGGTCCGCAAGTTTAGAATTAAGTATATCCTCTACTAACTACCGTGTGCGGTAAAAATATAGATTTTAAGCCACTTACGAGGTAAATTTTATACTTAAAGGCGATACTGATACGATCTTATCTTGCCTAGACAGCGTTGTACTGGCAAAGCCTAATCCTAGATCCATTTAGCTAACGATGACCCCGCTGTTTCTGTGTTGACAAGCTTGTTCCACAATCTTACCTTACAATGAGTATTTGGCCAGCCTCTTGTAGCCAGGTGATGCCGCCATCGAATGGCAGGGCGAAGGGAGCGTGTCTCATATTTCGTCCAGCGAAGAGCTTTCTCTCTCATCGAAAGGCGTGGCGCGCTCGCCCCAGCGGTCCCAGCGCTCCGAACTTAGCAAAGATTCCGTATCCTCTTCTTGTTGCGGCAGCGGGTAGACGATGCCGTCTCCAAAACTACAGAATTACCCACCCATCTTTTATCAGTATTTGAATTTTTCTTCAAACTTTATCATTAAACAAAAAAAAACAGCTACCTACACATCTAAACATTTTACAACATCTTAATGTAAACATGACATGCGTAACAACAATGTAAATGTAAAATATAGCATACAAACTCACATGACGCCTCTATTTATGACTATGAGCCAGTGATACTTCTATGCGAGAACTAAACCGGCAAAAAGCTTGTAACAATCTTAAATAAAATTAGCATGCAAAAGGACACATTTAATTTCGAAATAAAGAGATTTAGCTAAAAAAGAAGTGAATGACGTAATATTTAATCCGCTTTTCGAAACTGGTGATAATGAATGAAAAGCATGTTTGATTAGTCGAAAAGATTTATTATTGTAATTAAAATATAGTCAAATGGAAATATATTCAGTAAAATAATATTTTCCTTATACTATTTGTGGGACGGTGCGGCCCTTTCGGGGGCAAAGAGTCCATCTCTCAGTCTGACGGCGAGTCTCCACGCTAAAACGGTAATAAACACCTCAGTTTCAATCCCATCAAATATAAAACATATGTATGACAAGTACAAGAAAGCTCTACGCCAGTAGGTGCTAAAGATTTTCCCTTCAAACTGAGTTTTAAACGGTTTATTAGCTTTAGTTCCTGTCTTCCTATGCGTTTCCTTTGCACGAGTTGGGATTTATGTAAACCGATAAACACTGATCGTTGAGGATTTCAAGTAGAAAGACATTAAATCTACAATGTAAAAAAAAATCTGTAGCACCTCAAGTATAAAAAGACTGAGAGAATAGAAAAAATAAATACTTTGAATATACAGCACACAAACGACACGATTTATGTAAACCGCTTCCCATAACATTGTATCCATTTGCTTGCTAATGAAAACATAAAAACAGCGGTAAAATTAATAAAAAACAATAAAAGTACAGCTTTATGACATCTCCGTTGAAGCTTGCAAATTAAATTGAATACACCTTCGCTTGTTAAATGTACTCTTGTAGTGGCTGTGTCATAAGCATAATAGCATCTATGAAAACTTTATGCATGTTAACCAAAACTGCTGGATCAAAAAATAAATAAAAAACAAAATAAAGATCAAGAAAGTTTATTGTGCACAAAACAAACTTACAAAATACGAACATGTTTTAACTTTATCAGTCTTGTGTGTTGTATATAGCTCAGAAATAAAATAAATGCATTAAAAAGCAATTTGTAAATTTAGCAATGTGAGTAAATGTTTCTGGAATATTGTAGGTACTGAATTTTTTTATGTTTTTCATGTTCAGTCGCACACAAAGCCGAGCACCGGCACATAGCTTGAGCCAATATTTTATGGTAATATAAACCTATATGATCCTAAGCCATTGTGACTCAAAACTCGTAATAATTAGGGCGAATACTTAATCAATAAAATGTATTTAATAATCAATGACGCCAATTCTACTCCACGAAAGATAATTTAATTTAGTTTACTGAAGTTTCTTCTCTCGTTTGTTCTTGTGTTCACGAAGAAGGTAGAGAGCTTGTGAACTCTGTTTATTTTTTTGTGCAGTCGAATCGACGTCAATATTCATAATTAAAATAACTAGACTTCGAACACCTGTGTACCTTCGAAAAACTAATACTATCTAACTCTAAATTTGTAAAGTTATGCTAAGAGTATGTACATGTACATATAAATAGAAAAAAAAAGAATTCAAAATTCGATGCTGTGATGACATAAACTTCATAAATCGCATAGTTCAGCCTTGATAAGACGTTTGGCGCGTTTCGGCAAAGGTAAAAAATTGTAACGTAAAACACTGTAGGCCGACTTCTTCTCAAAACTCAGTTGTTTTCTGCTAGTAAGAAAATTGACCATAAATAATTTGCAGCCATCGTCATGACGATGTGTGATTACAACTTAATCTACTTCGAGTTTACTTTTAGATTTATAGCCTAAAGGTATGAAGTAGGTTGTTTATTACTCAAGGTATGTGCTGTGAATCTGGCGGAAAGTTTCCGTAGGGGTCTGACCTGGACCGTGTGGTGCCCATAGACTCGTACCCATGGGGCTCCTGTGGGGTGGTGAAGGTCTGGAGATCATGCTCGCGACGCACGGGGAATTCGCACCCGTCCCCCAAGCTGATAACACGACTACAGTCAGTCACGAGCCAAACGGCGCGAGCGACTAAGCGGACGAAGAGTGAACATCGAAAACAAAATGACTCTCAATATATTTAAAAAAAATGCCCCTATTTACCGCTGAATTTTGACCACAGCTGTGCGAGGAAGCTGAGCCGTCAACAAGGAAAGTCCACCAATATTTGAATGAAGCAAATAACGCAATCTTATAGATTTTCGGTTTCCACGCACAAAGGAGTTAAAACTCGTACATACGTTTTCCTACATTTTTCGACGCAAAATCGGCTCAAGCCACTTTCTTTGAAACAAATTCTAACAATGTTGTAATTGTAAGTTATTTTTTGAGGAACTTCAACGAAGTATAAATCTAAGAGTACACATACTCTTTACGCGAATTTTGACCCGTGTTGGTAATAAATTACGTTTTACTGATCGGTACTTTGTTATCCCTTTTATTTAATTTGTATCTATTTAATATCAATATCCTTAAATCATCCGATTTGCAGATGATCCTAAAAACCTAGACGTCTCGCTCGACCCATATTTTCACCAGTCTCCAAACTTGACACTTAACCTAAAGGATCTGAAGAGACGCACTGGGAAACGTAAAAACATTGTGAGAAAATCCTTTTTACGTAAATAGAGAAAAAATTTAAGCATTGCTTTTTCCCTAAGAAATAACATTTATTATCAATTTACAGACAATCTTCTAAATAGGCGACCCGGAGGTAAAGTTGAGACGTACTAAAAAAACAGCCCAAGTGCGTGTCGCGCCAAGCACCACAGTAATTGGGTTGTTTTGTTTCCCGTCTCATTTAGGAGGACTGCACATGCATAATGATATTTTATTACAGTAATTTATTCTATCATTCGTTAACGGTGAAAAGTTTGCCTTTCCTGACATATGCCAATGATTTTCCCAGAATAAAGTTAACTCTGTAAGTACATCGTTTATTTTTATTTATATGAAAGTTCATTTTTTATTCTATCCAATACATGTAGATAGCTATAGATAATCCAGCTTAAACCGTTTTCACGTCAGTAAATGTAAGAAAACTATTCAATAGGGACAACTGAGAGGCTTAGGGCGGTAATAATTTCAGTCAAGGATCGAATCTGGTGAAGCAATTTAGAAAATAATTCCGCTCATTTTCAATATTCATCCATGGTCCAAAAGAAAACATAAGAATGATAAAACAAAACAAAAAACTATTTTTTTTTACATTTTAAAAATAAATAAATTTTTAAGCAAACAATAAAGTTAATTAATGTAAATAAGCAAAGTAAAAAATCTAAATTCTAAATTAACGAAAACTTTTTTTTTGTAAAGAAAATCATGTCATTCTTATTTTTCAATTACCTGTCATCCGCGCCACTTCGAAGAAATTTGGCAAAAGAGTAAATATGGTTAGTAAGAATTTTAGTGTATAGTGTAAAACATAATAAATAAAAAATACAAGTGATTTTGTACGTATAGCTTGCAGGAAAGCTGTGGATTATGAAATGAATCAACTAATTCTGGGGGTATGGTCACTTGCACTGTTTATATATAGTCGTATTGCATTGCCGCATGATGTTCAAATCAGTAGATCAAAAGAACGAGTAGAATGTTCATCAAACTCAATAAATTAAACGAAATGAATAACTAGGATAACATTATCAAAAAATAAATAATTAACGTCACACACTCAAAGGCCGACACAAATGTTCTGGGTTCTTTGGATAATTTGTAGCAGAATGGCTCAAACTTATCGTTGTGTCGTGTAGCACTGTTGATCTGAGAGGGACAGTTTATCGGTACAACGTACCAGTGGAAGGTCTGCATCAAATGTCAACGTCACTTACAAACGCTAAGATTGCTCTGAGGAGTATCACATCACAACAAAACTTTAAAATTGCCTTTTCCATAGAAGGGTTACGGTTGCAGTAAATTAGGTTTTCCAATTAGATTTGCTACTAAAAGCCAACGTCTCCAACTCAGTAATTTAACCATTATGCGGCAGCAAATATGTACAACTGGTAAAATAAATAAATAGTAATTGAAACAATTAATATACAGAATGGAAATTTCGAACATCACTTAATGGAAAAGTACAGTCGCGGTCTTGCTAATGGCAGATTAGAACGTTCGAGTTTCATCTAGCAACCAGCGATATTCAACATATTTTAACATACGTTCGGTACATGCGTGTTACCTACGCGAGGATGCTATTTAGTATAGCGAATTGCTGCTAGATCGCTCAGAACCTTCTAGAAACCCTACTGACGCATGTAAATACGGGTAACCGCGAGGAGCGGCCTAGTCCGAAAAAGTTCAAGCTTTGAGCTACCAAAGCAATTATCTTAATCTGCGCGAGAAAAAACCTACAACCTAAATTTAACAAGAGATTTAAATTTTGATGCTGGAATTAGAATGTCGGCTTCAGAAAGACCTTGTGTCGTTTAATAAACCTTTTTATGGAAATACGTAACTGATACTTTACTTCCTTGAGTGACACATCAAACATTGTTATCATAGTGATTAAGAATTATAAGAAGTAAAAAAAAAGAAATGTCACACACAAAAAGGGATACGCTAAGTTTTATCTTGTGACGTTGGTCTTTTGCCTCAGGATACAAACAAAGACAGATAAAACACCTAGACCTGTGAACTAATATGCACTTTTGCCACAAATATTTTTCCCGACCGGAAATCGAATCAGAGCCACTGAATTAAACCCGCCGTTTTGGTTCTCAGGAACATATACTTTTATGAAATATTTGGACAGTTTTAATGTTTTTTCCCAAATAATGTATCTTTGTAGTTAGTATCTACTACAAGTGGCGTTGGAAATTTCCACACTGTAGTCTAGAGGTGAATTGATGTACACAGAAAATGTCGTCGTAATATATACAATGGACATTGGACAAACACATCGGTAAGAATGCAGACGTTAAACATTGTTAATAGTTTTAATCAACATGAGCGAACAGTGTGTTACCAACAACCGCAAACCAGGAGGTTATTCCGAGGTAATGTGGACAACTGAGTCCAACAAGGACGGCATTACATTTAAAGAGGCTTTACTTGAATGATCGCGTAAATCATTAGTGCGAGAGGCATATATTTAGGAAAGTAAAGCCTCTTTAAATGTAATGCCGTCCTTGTTTGAGTCCATAGACGGAAAGTGACAGTATGATATTTAAGTAGCAATTACTTAAGAGGAGCGTCTCAGTTTGGACTAGCGTCTCAGTTGTTTTTCATGCTGTCTCGATGACGACCACGCCTCAGACTTGTGCGAAAGGGACAATTGCAGCTTTCCGGCGAAATGCCGAGTTTTATTTCCAAAATTATGAGTTTAGGTGTCAATGAATTCCTACCCCAAAAACTTAATTAAATCGGATGTTTTTGATCTCTATCGATTCGTAAGCATATAAACGAGGTTCGTCCGTTCTTGTTTTTAGTTCTTGATATTTGAGACAAAAAGTCAGCATTTTTGGAGAAAAATGCTGACTTTTTGTCTCAAATATATTTTTGTGTACTAAAAATATCACAAAAATCAAAACGTACGGACCTAGTTTTCCTGATACTATACCAAAATTTCACAGGGATCCGTTGACGTTTAGGGGATGGAATCCATTGACGCCAAAACACTGAGACGATCCTCTTAATTGGACGTAAATTATTGAACGTAAATTAGTATGATTTTTTTGCTTCCGTTGTGCACCTATGCTCCTTAAAACAAAGTCGTTTGTTTTTCCAGGGATAAAAACAATCATGTGACATTTTATTAGTGACGTACATTAGTTGCCCTTCAATAAATCCAAAATCCGTGAGCGCTGGCACGATGTTAATACCTAAGCTAGACAGCACACAATTGGCATCAGTGTTAGAATAGGTCATTCACTTCTTTTTTCAAATACGGCTTGTTTTTTGTCGCCACAGATGGTCACATCGTTACATAGGTTGCAATTATTCACATATATAAAAGGAGACATGCACCATCGTTACACACGTTTACTAACCAGACCGCTATAATATAACACACATCTTTATACGATTAGCATGCTAGGATTTCACATTACCCTTTATACATGCTCAACATTCACTAAATATACTCAATTCTATAACAGTTTCCCCATATTACGTTTGTCAATAGCGTATTAGAGGCATTCACGGCTTGATGAATGAAGGAATAGTTATAATGGAATTTAGTATTTACCTGGAGAAAACTGGCAGAATCCACAGGTTTGGACTTTCCCCGAAAACTTCTTTGAAGTTGTTGAAATAGCCAATGGAAAATCCGTTCTTGTCCGCTCCGCCTCGGAACATAGGCGCGCGGAATGCCTCTGGAAAATAAAACAGAAATGATTTTAACCTCAGTGATGACAATGTATCTTACATCACTTTCTATTATCTTTTTGCCCGCCAGAAATGGAATGAAAACAAGCTTTGTACATTATTTCGTTATGGCCTATACAGGGCTTTAGGTAAATCTCTTTCAACCTCTTTTCGTATTTTGACCTATATTCCTTGGGGAAGTTATTCAGTTTCATGGACTGATTTAGAACCCGAGAGGTTGAAAGAGATTTACCTAAAGCCCTGTAAAGGCGTAAAGGGCACTTTTTCTAACAGAGAAAGCAGTCTTTAGCTGAGGATAATATACACCTTCTGTTCTTAGTTCTTACATATTAAAGTTAGTATTGTTAAGAAGTAGTGTCAAGGTCGCTTGAGGGATGAGTAAATTATTATCATCCCAGCATGGGTACTACGTTGTTTAATTTGATAAGTTCTTTGAGAAATTTTTATCTAAAACCTGCACGTGTTAGTCTTTAGAATTTTGAGTTTCATTAATTGCTTAAAATTTCTGTAATTGTATCATGATATGGTAACTGATTATCCATCCAGTCGTATTTCACTTAGGTTTTCTACGTAAGTAAACCATGCCTTAACAACATATACAGGGTGTAGACAATCATTCTGAATGATTTTCTAGTGGAATTTTTTTCCGGAAAATTTTCAATTTTTTTCATTTTTTAATATTTTCTGCTTACATTTTTTTATTTAATCGAATACACTCCATTTTGCAATAAAAAATAATCACAACAACGTAAAACACAAAAACCAGCGATGTATATCAAACTCCGATTGCAGTGCGGCGCGGGGCGCGGTTTCACGATACGTTCCGTAGCGCCTAAGTAGGTAAAAAATGAAAACTCCTTAACATGAAGTTTCCGAGAAAAAGTAGTTACTTATAGCTGATGATAGTTATGGGAAGATTCCACCATTTAAGTATTAAACCATTAAGTTGTCCTTTACACCCTGTAAATTGTATATTTTAATTATTCAATGCCGAATGCCGATACCAACGAAAACGTTGAACATTTGCTTCAATACCAATATTGCATAATTAAATACTTTCTTCTCATGGCCCAAACTCCATTTCGCAATGGACTCTCGATATTTCTGATAACAAAAAGAATTCATTTTGAGAAATTAATTATTGACGCCTTAAAAAAATCGAAAAATATCATTTTACGAAACTTTATTATGTTTGTATTTTGCCGTAGAAGTCAGTAGAGTTGCACTGAAATAAAAATAAATATCCTGTTTATATAAAGTATCATTTTGTGAATATTTAATCGTGAATGGTTTGAATATTTAATTATTTATCTTTAGTAGGACTAAATTTTTTGTTTCCAATATCTACCATTAACGAAATGCAATCACGAAAACAACAAGTATTATTTTTAATATTATAATAATAAACAACCATAAGATAAGCCAGAACTCTACATACCTAGTCGTAAAATTTGAATAGCTACATATGTATACTTAAAATACCAGTCTAAAAAAAATAATCTTACCAACACAATTTTACGTTTACTAGTTGACCATCTAATTAAGTTTCTCTATACGCCAAACTACTAACAAATGCAATATTCTAGAAATGACTGCAATTTACCCTGGATTAGACTTTTTACGATCGTGTTAAGCATCCGACGAACGGGAGTGCCAAAGCGGTGGTACGAAATGAGCATATCTGAAACCAACACTCCACCTTAATAATTATTTTTTGTTTTAATCTAACATCATTTAGCGCAACGAAAGCAGGTGAAAAAAGGAACATTCGGCTTAAATAATCTTTATTCCCATTTGGACAAATAGTCACATGGGAAACAATCTTATAGCTAAACAGTATTGAAGTTTTTTGTTCTCACTGCACAGAAACAGACATTACGAACCACGAGACATTAATGGACATAAGACCGCCTCGGCACTGCATTTGAACCAAATTTTATGATTGTTGTGGGTTGAAAAACTTTGCTCTTTAATGGCTTGCATTTTCACAATTATTGAAGTAATAAATATATTTGCCTGATATTTTCTCAGACATAAACTGAATAGTGACAATGTACGCTTGCCCATCGTACTATATTTAAATGTTTACAGCTCACATTGACGATAAGAGCAGTTACGAATTACATCCGATCCGAATCCGTGAAAATAGTCTCATTTTGGACAGCATTTTCAAGAATCTGCTCCGAGACAAAATCTGCTTCAGTTGCACTTTTTTTAAGTTTGAGGGAGGTCGAATGTCGCACTATGAAGTAAGAATGGCCGCTAACTTAGCACATAGTAAAATTGCAGTCATTTCGGCCCAAAACCAAATGCAGCCAACATATAGGTAAATAAGTAAGAAAAAAACATGTACCAACTATTTATCTAATAATATAAATCACACATTTTGTTAACCATTTGACTGCCACACTATGAATAAAGTCACTATGCTTTATACGCCACGGAGAAAAAAATTTGAAAATATTCTTAATATATAAACGATAACGAATCAAATTAAACACCATTAAGGAAAGAATTTTTTCGAGTTGAATTTTGGTCATCTATAAATGACGTTGGCGTTTGAGTCTTTTTATTGGCTGTCACGACTGGACGACTGTGGCGGCCAAAAGGTTAAAAGCATAATTTGCCGCATTGTATTTAATTTGATACACTTTTTATTCATCCACTTGCTCCCTATTTTAGTGATAGTGATACTTATTTAGTGATATTTAGTGATACTTAATTTACGAAGATAATTTTTAGCCAGTTCCAAAAACTAGGACGTGAAACGAAATAATACGTACCTTTCGATAGATTTATTCCAATAAATTGTACTCTACCAATACTTAAACTTAGAGAAATGCAAAACCAGGAATTTCAATCAAGTGTACCAAGCCAACCAGCCGCTTCGCGAGCTTGTTGTTAATGCACAAAGCTTTCACCGAAAGGACTTATTTATACTGCCTGCCGTGGCCTTCAAATCAAGTCTACAGCTGCCTTGCAACTTCATAAATCACCCTTGCTAATATGTATCAAAGTATCGAGTACCCTTCATGTTTCGAAGGGAGAACCTCCCCTCGGTGGGGACGTATATGGGCTGGTAAAAAAAATGTATTTATTACACACCCAAAGTTGTTCTGTTGTTGATGACAAGGTAGCAGTGATATCCGAACAGGGAGCCCAGAGAGATGGCGAACATTAGCGATACAAAAAACGCAAACACGATGTGGTATCGGCCTGTGCTCGCAGCCGTGCCGATCTCGCCCTGAAAAGACATCACATTCATATGATTATTAAGATTGAATGGGTTAAAGGTTCAAAAATTATTTGAATACAGTGTGACCACTTTTGGGGCTTGATACGATGCGGTCTTTAATCATGAGGAATTCAGGAATTTAGATTTGAGGAGTTATTTAACCGTTAATACTGTCACGTACTACGGAGGGTGGTAGGCTACTTTGGAATAGAGGAATAGCCGTTGATTTTGATAAACGTGATTTATTGAGACTTTTACACGTTTAGGAAATACACATTTTACAGTCTTATACAGCCTAATCTAATACCTTAATTCACAACACAACAGTTCACAGTTCAGTCCCGATTACACACACTGTTCCGTACTACAGTCCACAAACTACTCAAATAACCGCACTGAACACTAGACGTTAACACTTTCAACGCACTTGTCCGCACTACACTTACAGTTCCTCAGTCCTTGTATACAAATTCAACACTACACGCACTTCATCGTCTTTCCGTCCAAGAAACACACTGAGGTCTGTATTACAGAACGCGACTTAGACTCTGATCTATACTTAACTAGCAGTCGTATTTGTCATTTTGATAGTGAGAAAGAGCCAATCAATACTTGAGTATAGATCAAGACTTGAGTCTCCTTCTGTAATACAGTTCTTCAGTCCTTAAGACTTGTGTCCAAATTCAACACTACACGCACTTCATCGTCTTTCCGTCGAAGAAACACACTGAGGTCCGTATTACAAAACGCGACTCAGACTCTGATCTATACTTGAGTAGCAGTCGTCTTTGTAATTTTGATAGTGAGAGAGAGACATAATACTTAAGTATAAAATAAATAAAAATAAATAAAACGCCATACACTCAAAGGCCCACACTAAGGTTTTCCCTTGTGTCGTGGGTCCCTCGGAACACACATAAAGACATACACAAACATCCATAACCCGAGAACAAACATCTGCTTTTTACACAAATATTTGCCCCGACTGGGATTCGAACCCAGGACCCGTCGATCAAGAGGCAGCGCCACTACCACTCGACCAAACCGGCCGTTAGATCAGTATAGATCCAGACTTGAGTCTCCTTCTGTAAAACGAGCCTTAGTATTCCCATATAGGCGCAACCCATGTGACTATCCACGACTTCCACCTAAGGACACGCTCGCAGCCACCGCTGTAGCCCTCTGCATTATCAGAAACCGAAACGTTCTAGTGTACAGCGGCAGGGAACCTGATGGGTGACCAAATTTATCACGAGCGTTTCTGTTCTTCGGAAGGCACGTTAAGCCGACGGTCCCGGTGGTTGTCGATTGACCATTTGGCGGTTTGAAAACTCTGACACCAGGGTTAATCAAGTTCGCCACACAAAGAAGACGCTCCAATTCTAACACTACTTCGTCGCCCACTCATGTACTCATGATTGTCTCTCTTTTTCACTATCAAAATGACAAAGACGAATGCTAATTAAGTATAGATCAGAGTCTAAGTCGCTTTCTGTATTACAGAACCTAGTCATCGTTCACCAAATCGCAAAGCACTAACGCAGTCCACAAACGCGCCTTGTCCAGTATTTACCTGTATATCGCTCTGAACTCAAACTCTTTCTAAGTACTCTTACAAATCATCTGTCACTATTAAACTTTAACTTTCCGGGGTTTGCAAGGCTCGCTCGTATTTGTATACTCCGCCATAATTAACTCTAGAATCATTAAGATCTCGCAAAATCATGTGCATTGCGATGTTCAAGAAGTAAACAAGTCATTGCCGATAGTCCGGGTTCCCAAGGTGTGTACGGGATTACGCCCATCGACAAACGGTCATCTCACGCGGTGATGACGGACATGTGCATATTGTGCATTTGTTTCTACCAACCAGTGTAAGTTATGTACGTAATCCTTTAGGTTTTTGGTTGTTACCGCGTTGTTCTATCGTATTTTTATGTGATCTTTCTCGAACTGGACTTGTCCATCGATTCTCCTGTTTTATTTCGAACACTCAAGCGTGGCCGCGACAATATTAAAGAAAGCAGTCGTAGTGCATCGTGGAAATTGTTGAGATTTTTTATTGATGAAGGGAAGTTGCAGCGGGTTATAATTTGTCTTATAATATGAATTACTGCTATGTTACCAAACAATCTATAAACCATCAAACCCAATAAAAAACGTGAAATGTTTCGATAAATCATTTCAAATAAATTAAAAGTAACAATTTATGCGGAAGAAATGAGTCCTGCTAGCATGCGCAATGAGACTACACTGTCATGAGTATTAATTGCTTATGAAAATATAATCTTAAATGTAACAATAGGTACAGCATGTCTTTTGCATTTAGAAGATGCCATGTTGGACAGTTCGCGTCGCGACGTGTTTGACAAATTTGGTTTTACACTATTGGTATATATCCTAACAACATCCCAAAAAATCAGGACCTGGCAATTTTTTGCGACCTGACGCGATTTATAAGTCTACGGTGACTGGCGTACATATGCAAAATACCACCAGTCTTAAAAATAAACTAGATCGGATCACACTTTATGTCTCAGTATCACAAGTTATTTAAATATTAAATATTGAAATATTGAATTAAATATTGAATATTGATTATTTAAATATTGAATTTACTTAAAAAATAAATAAATATAAAAACTGTGTTTCTGATCTACAATTTATGAAAATCAATTAGCTTTCAAACAATGAAAAGCACTATTGTTTTCATCGTAAGTTTCCAATCGTAATCGAGGTCATTGTGCAGTTTGAAAACTCTGACACCAGAGTTAGTCAAGTTCGCCACACACTTGATTATACCTACACAATAAAAAGAAGAAGATCGTCAGCACATACAAGAAATGTAAATGATAATCAAATTAAAATTAAAATAAAATTCTATTAAATGATACATTAAAGAGAAATAATCAGAGTTTGCTATACCAATTTCGCTCAACAGGCATAATAATATGCAATCGCATTGCGCGGAGAATACAATAAATAATCAATCACACATCATACTTAAACAAAAAATTAAAGTTTATCATCCTTTCGTAAGTATAAAAATTATAAACGGTCAGTTCTGGATGGTTTCGATTATCCCATATATTATGTTATATAGTATTATGTCAACGCATATGTGTAAGTTAGATTGATGCTGGCAAGCAGACGGCATTCTCGAGCAGAAAAATCCTTGGATCTTGTTTTCACGCAATACTAGCTTTCCGTTTGCGAGGAAAAGTAGCCTATCTCACTCTCTAGTTCTCCAAATACCCCTGTACTAAAAATTACATCGTTACTTTGTCCATTACGACGCGAGGTGAAGGAAGATCAAACAAACAAACATTTATGCGACCAACCAGTTAAAGCACAGTCTCATCTTTTCAATTCCTTTTCACGAAACAAGCTTAACGATCTTTTTAACGAACAAATCTCATATTGTAATGATACAATAGGTCAATAAGCACAGCAAATGAATAACCAAAATTGGAGCATAGTCTTTATAACGAAACCGGTACAGAAACAGTTCAGTCTTTTAAGACGATTTACTATATCCGATTGACCTTCAAAATGGAATTTATTCACTACACGCCATTGTAATTCAACGAGGGGACGTAAATGAGAACGTCCCTTAAGGCCGAAAACTGAAGGCCAGCGGGTAGGCGGCATGTGCGACTCATCAAAATATACAGTTCCATTTACTGGTCGCCATTGCCCCGCTGTCTAAAGGCTCGGCCACTCTTAGAGGCTTGGCCAGCGATAGAAACCAAAAAAACGCTTGCTAGCGCCGCCGCCATCGCTCTTAGCTGTGGCCGAGCCGTAACTGCACTGAAAAAATCAGATAGACTTATTCTACTTCTCCAGCGGGTCTGACATGCAGATGAGACTTCTCTCTCAAAGTGCGTGTAGACGTCCGAATCAACACAAGAAAAATTGGATCCTGTCTGCCTTATTAATAAACATGGTGTAGCGTTGGAGTAAGTTTTTCTATTGAAGGTTCTATAAAGAGAAGCTAGTGAACGTCTAAAGAGAACTTTTCAGTTTTATGACGTTTGAATTTAGACATGAGTCCTTTTAGCAGCTCAAGATCATAGTCAATCGAATTCAAAATAAATACAAACTTTCAGTGTTACATTTAAGGTTATGTTTTCCTTAACAATCAACTATCATGAGAGCGAAGTCGCATTGCGCATGCTAGGGTAGCTGGTAAATTCTTTAGTGGAGTTTTACAACACTCCATTACATATTCTGAAACGCATTAACTAAAGGAACTGAAAATTCGCAATCAAAACACAAACTACAGTGCAAATGAAGAAGTACAACTAGGAAGCAGATGCATTAATTTATAACCAAAATATCCACACTGTTTAAATTCAATCTTGCCTCAACGTTCCCACTGCGATTCTTTGTAAATTTAAACAATGTGGAGTTATAACATAACTAAATACTTATGTGCAGTATAATAAATAGTTTACATACAAGCAATATTATCATGGTATAACTTAAGGTCATTATTTCTAAGTAAACATGATCATTGGTACTAAACAGAGCCGCAGTTAGGTTTTATTTGACTGAATGTCTATTACAACCATGGGAATCCCCATTCGTATTTATCTAAATGTGAAATCAGCTTTGCTAGTATTAGCAACGCAACATAGTTTTGTCATATGCATTTCGTTTGGCCGTCTCGCTCTGTCGCATAGCATCAGTACGGAACAGAACCGTATCAACATGACAAAATTATGTCACGTCATCATATTAGCCTCGCAGAAAGACACGTGTAATTCAAAATTTCGTAGAAAGTTTCTCCTTAAACCTTCGCGTGCTTTTTGAATACCTGGTGTACGAGATTTGTATCGCACGCGGCGTAAATGATGCACATTAATTAATTCTTGAACTACGACACTGGATATTATCTGTACCTACAGCTAAAGATAGTGAGTGATTTACGAATACTAGAGATAAACACTCGGCTACGTTTTCCGTGAGTCAGTGACATACAAGTTTGATACTGTATCTATATGATAAATTGATAATGAATAAACGTTTTAACCCCATATTTCGCGAAGCGTTTAATCAATAAAGAATTTGAAGTTTACAGTTTATCATAAAGCGACGAGTAAGAGGTTTAATATTGTATCCAAAAAACATTTCAAACATGATAAAAAATTTCTAATTCAAAACATTGGAACGTGTTCTATTACCGACGAGTTTTTAAGTTACTGTTGTTGTTTTCTAATAGACACGGTTTGAAATTATAATCAAGTAGACATTGTAATACGGCCATTTAGTACACGTACATAAAACCCAACCGAGCATTCTTAACAACTTTGCTTGGTAGGAATTAGTTAGGCGACCTCTATTAAAAGAGTCCAATTATAATTCTTTGATATCGAATCACGCACGGGCGTGTCCAAAACTCAAAAGGATTTGACGATTAGTCCCGTTCTACATAGCACTGTATCTATTGACGAAAACACACAAAACATTTAATAAACTGATGACCTTATTAAAACACCTGCAAATGTATTAAAATGGTTTTATGCATATACCCGTTTGAAGGAAATACGTGTCAGATTATATTCCATCAGATTGTAAGCTTAACCCCAAACCACTACCTATACGCCCAAGTTATTAATAACTACCTACGTCAACGAGGATTACGCGTCTTCTTTATATTAATAAGTCTAAATTATAATAGCTAATTAATTCCAATATGAACACGAGTATTTATCTCATATACAGCAACTAATCGTGAACTAATCGATATGTAAGCTTGATGAAAATAAAATAAAGAAATTTACATTCAACATATCCACGCAATGTTTAGAATATGTGCCGTTCTTTAGCATTCGATCGCAGTGGGCATTGGTGTATTCCTCATACATCTGTGAATACGACGGAACGTTTCAGTAAATAATCTAAGAAAATAAAAATCGCACGGAGTAATAAGGGCTGAGAACGGCCTTTTGTTTTTCCTCGGCTTCTTACTATCTAACCTACTATATAGTTTCATATTACTATATGAATCTCTCCCTTATTACTACATGAATCACCTAGACTTACAGTAATTCTATTTTCTTATTGTGGTTCGGCAAATTTCGTATTTTAAATAAGTTGATTTTCAAATGACACACTGTTTGCCGAGAGACATGAAATAGAAGCACTGTACTACTCTTCTCACATGAACGCCAAACCTTTGAAAGGCCTTAAAACGTTTCAATATTTCAAACTTACGGCAATCGTGCAATGACATCGACAGAGTCTAGCTGTTTTATATAGATAAATACAAGAATTTCAGATTCCGTACTTTTTTAAAGTTCTGCACATTAATTAGGTTGAAAGGAATTGTATTTCCCAAAAAAAGACAAAATGTCACTTTCATGAGAACATCAAGGTTCTTGTACATTTTTATGCTTTCGTCGGTTCATAAGATTATCAAAAGAAAGTGTTATATTTACGGGTTTTGTAATAGGTTGCCATCCTGTAACATGGAAGAGCTATATTTTTGTGTGCCCTTGATTCTGAGTCTATGTATGCCTTTACCAAATTAGTCTTAGATAGGTTCCTTAGCCAAACAGATTCAAAGTTTCAAGATCAAAGCCAACCGAATACGTTTCGGAAGATAATGCCCAGCTATCGGGTTATCCCAGACACAATAAGTGACCTAAGTATTTATGTAATTAACAAAAATAAATTTTGAAAAGAGCACCCTTGTACCTTCTTCCCTCAGGAAGACTGCAGTAGTGAAAGTACACACCTAGAGTAAAAAACATATAAGAATTTGAGTTCTTACTTTAATATAACTCTTGAAGTGTTGTACCAGCAGCTTCCCAATAAATGAATGCAGTGGTAGACCCTACGAATGAAGGAAATGCAAATTGCAGCTTATATTCAACATTATTGTAGGCTATTTTCCAACATTGAAAAAATATATTTTTATAAGCAGTCTTTCAGTGAACAAAATTGTGCTATTTTATGAATTTATTTCAAACATCAACCGAAATATAAAGTATATAAAATACTGACGAAAATTTGAAAATATTATAAATGAATGAATAAATTCTTTATTGCACATACTAACAGAACAAAAAAGGGAATAATAGTGTGAATGGCGGTTTTATCACTAGAAGTGATATTTTCCAGACTAATCCTTATATAGCTAGAGCGTATCGAGAGACAATAAAGAGTGCATGATTTGACAACACATGAAAAAATTCTACTTCACCATTACCACTCGTATGAGCAAGTAATTACTTGTTGCTAATTTGTCACTTAGTGAAGTATTTCTTGCCTAAACTCTTACTTAGAAAAATATTCTATTCTATACATAGTATAGGGCTTTTCTTACTTCAGACAAATTCATGACTATAGAACAGTAATGGTTGCTTAAGCATAGATACTTTTGCATAGATACTAGTGTAAGTAATCCTGAGCTTCAGCTATGTCGTTGACAATCATTCCACGTAAGTTGTTCTCGGGCCTAATACGACCCGCGACAAACTCGCGCGTCAAACTACAGATGACGGTAAACTTTGAACGCGCGTACGTGTTATACAGACAGATAACATATAATAAGGTAGAAAATACCGAATTTCAAAATGCCTATAAACAGAATACCGAAAATAAAATAACTAATGATTATTTAAAATACCGAAGGTCAAAATAAAAGGTCGATTTACCTACATTCTATAACCGAAATCCAAGTTATCTCCGGGTACTCCGATTCGGAATCGACAACCACTTCATGACCCTAACCACTACAGACTACAGATGCCATTAAATGAATGCTATTGTATGAGTAACTACGGAAATCTATCCCCGCTATAAAAGTTATTAAAACAAATTGATCGGAACGTCTACCTTCATGAAGTCTGGCTCAAATAAGTGACGGCATTTTGACTTAACTGTCGAACATTTAAACATCGGTATTTCAGACTTTCGGTAATTTGAAATTCGGTGTTTTAAGCTTCATTAAAACGTATATCGGCATTTCGGACTTTCGGAATTTTCGGCGTTATAGTACGTACCGAGGGCACTGCGCAAGGCTTGCTCGCCCTATGGCGTTGTCATTTCGCTGTCGCACTTGAGCCCCTGTTCTACTATTATATGTGACGGGCAACCTTTTACATGAATCCATATAACAATTGCTATTGCTTTCATTTGGTAAGCTTATGATCACGACGTAAGTTTTTAGGAAAACGAAATTACAAAATCTTTAAAAAGTATTTCGAATTCCGGGTTGACAATTGTTGTAATAGAAAGGGTAAAGGCAAAATCAAAATTGCTTTATTTCATAGAAAATTCAGGATGTTATTTCAATACGTACATACATACTTATTCCTTTTTTTGACTCTACGTCTATTCGCAAAGGTACAGTAGTCGTACAAATTTCTTATTTGAATTGCATTGAAATGATTCAGTTTCAGGTAAAATTTGAATCCGATTCACTGTATTACTTGTAATACAGTGAATTGTTATTACTTGTAAAAGCGCTGCTTGCTCTTAAAAGCAAAAGATAACATTATCGAATAATACACACAATCTTATTAATAAGCATGGCGTAGCGTTGGAATATATTGTTTCTATTGAAACGTCTCGATGTGAAAAAATAATCCAACGCTGTACCATGTTTTTATTATTATTTTATAAATGACGGACGACCGAGCTACGATAAACACGGTTCATGATTTTAAGCCAACGCAACGTGATATATTTTACGCGTTTACTAAATACCCAATGAAATCGCACGAATAAGATATATAAACCATGATTAAATTAGTAAATTAATTTCAATAAAAAAGTACGAAAAAAACCCTGGCCCGGCACAAACGAAATGTATCTCAGATTTAAGGTAAAAATGAGTAGTTAAATCCTGTATAGGGGCCATCTTAAAAATCTTTTTCATAGCGTGTGAAAATGCTATTCGAATTTTTGCAGTGGGCTTCTTTTTTTCAATGAGAATAGTTCATTTTTTGTCTAAATGTAGATATTAATCCTACACCAGGCACGCGAGGAGTGCGGATAGCGCTCGTGGGGTGCATCCGAGTGGTGTCTACGTTTAAGAAAAAAAAAATTCCACCGAAAAAAAAGTGTTCTGTAAATGCCTCCTGGTTTTTTATCACCCTGTATTTTGACAACGCATTGAATGCACTTTTTTGCGCAACCCGATATTGCCGATGCGATTCATAAAACACTTGTACGGCATCTAACCTCCGCATACAAGGAGGCCAAGACCGCATTGTTAATATTAAAGCCGATGTGCGGTTTCACTGAGTTGCAGAAACGTTTACAGTTAAAACTTCTTTAAATGTAATGCCGCCTTTATTTACGTCAACAAGACGGAAAGTGACAGTATTATATTTAAAGTAGCATTAAATCAATTGATTCCTAGTAGCCAGGAGACTTCTTTTTTCAAAAAATTTGTATTCTAGTTGCAAACTTTTGTTTTTTTTCTTGTGGTTGTTCATGTTCACGTTGTCTTGTTGTAGGTAGAGTTGTAGACCATGGTTTACCAACTTTTGTTCTAGAGGGAATCCCTAGAGTCACTATTATTTTTATATTTTTACTTGCTTTCCACCCGCGGCATCGCCCGCATGGAATTCGTTTGTATTGCGATCCCGCAGGAACTCTTCAATATTTCGGTATAAAATATTACCTGTGTCCATACTCCTACCTTAAACTATATCCATACAAAATCTTATCAAAATCGGTCGGATAGTTTAGGCGAGAACGTTAACAGATATTCAAAATTACTTTCGTAATAAATATGGCGATCAGCACGTTGGGAAACGCTGTATCTGACTTAATTACCTACCAGTTATAATTGACATAAAGGCTGTATTTGTTAATGATTGTAAAAAAAAACGGATTCTTGAATAGTTTTTCTAAAAAGTTAGAACATAATAATAAAGAACTGTACCTTCCAGAACGTAATGAAGTAAGGCAGACACGTAGCCATCGTGAAGAGGCAGTACAAGAGAGCGTAGCCGAGGAATAGCATGAAGAACTTGTAGTTGAAGAAACAGACGCAGTTGTTGACCCAGGGGCAGTGGTGGTCCATTTTGAGGACGCACCGGGAGCAAATACTACAGTGGTGCGCGCGATCTGGTTTGATCAGCACACAACGACTGCAATATCGCACTGACCCTGACATCGTCCTGTAAACACCTTTATGGTTAAGCTTGAATAAAACTCTCTGTTACAGCATGACCGCTGGCTGTATTATAATTGGGAAGGTGTCTTTAAAAAATTTATCTAATAATTTAAGGATTAACAAAAAGCAGTTAGATATATATATTTTTTATTTTTTAAAGTTCAGTGTCACGCTTGATGGCATTTTAACGCTTTTAAGTTTTCGATTTTCAAGTGAAATTTTCCTTTGCCTGAACAATAAACAACAAATATATTTTTTTAAATTAGTTATGTAACAAAATAAAAAAATCTAACTCCTGTTTGTAAATCCTTAGACCTTAAATTATTAGATAAAAATATTTTTTTTAAAGTAACCTTCTCCATTATTACCCTAACAATAGATTTTTAACGGCTTCCAGATTATTATACTACGGTCAAATGTAAAGTGTAAGAACTAAACGCGGAAGCAGTCTTCTCATAAATAGCAGTTACACCAAGTTGCAGAAACGTCCATTAAAGTTAATCCTACTTTAAATATAATACTGTCACTCTCCGTTTAGTTGACGCAAAACAAGGACCGCATTACATGTTAAGAAGCATTAACTTCACAAATAATTTTAGGGAAAGAAAAATATTTGGCGCGAATGGGACTTGAACCCACGACCCCAGGATTAGATCTCCTGGTGCTGTAACCTGAGCTATCGTGTCTTCAAGTCAACTTTGTATGAAAATTAAAAATTAATAAAAAATAAAAAATAATAATTTGGGAATGAGTTCATAAAGAAAAATGTTTATCTTGATGGTCTTAACACCATGTTGAAGTTAATAGATATCCTCAGGAACACGGTGTATGCGAGGTGTTTCAAGAAAACCCAAAAAAAGAAATTCCAAAATTTAATTTTAATAGTGAAATAGTCGCAACTCTAGTAATCAGTTGCACGGTTTGACATCTTTCAAAATGAAAGTTTCATATAATTAATATGACATACTTGTCATATTTGTAATAGAGCTGCGCAATAAGCTAAATTTTAATTAATTTTGAATTGAATTTTTTTTTGGTTTTTTTGAAACCTTGTAGACATATAGTATATAACAATGAGGTAGGTAGGACTAGGACCATGCGTGGAGGGTTCTATTCAGTGCGGCTCTTAATAGTATTAATAACTGAGTCAAAAAGTATACACAATTGACGTCGATTTTGCTACCTACGCAAAAACTTACTTCTTTTTTAATGTCAATTGCAATTTTTTTTTTATATTATAAGATGGGTTAACTCTTGACCTCAATCTTGACCATAAGGTCAAAGATGAGGTCGACGATGGAGCAAGTTAACCCAGAAAATGCCTATAAAGGCACTGTTACTCCTACGCACCGACGGAACACAGCAAGCTGTTTGGCGTCGCACTTCGGTAGGAGGGTGGTCGCGAACCAGACGGCCCTTTATGGCCTACCACACCGCATGAGACCATAGGACGACACCTCAGATCCAGAAAAAAATGAAGTGTCGTTGCCTGGGATGGATTACTAGGAGGCAGGTCTCATTTGTGTTTCCTTAGTCGCCTCTTACGACACCCACGGAAAGAAATGGGGTGATGTTATTCTCAACCGATCACAACACGGCAATATCAAACATGAAAACTTACTAAGGTCCGTATTTCAAAGCGCGACTCAGACTCTGATCTATACTTAAGTAGCAATCGTCTTCGTCATTTTGATAGTGAGAGAAAGAGACACTGAGTACTTAAATATAGATCAAGACTTGAGTCTCCTTCTGTAATACGGGCCTTGGATTACATCACACTTTATGTGATAAGTAGGTCACCAATGTTTTTTTGTGTCCCAAAATCGACGTCAATATTACCAAAACCGATTATCTATTTTCATTTCTCATACACAGGATGGATTTTCTCAATTCTAGCTACAATTGTTACACAAACAAACCTTAATAAAACAGGGATCGAATTAGCTTTTCTTTCTAAATATTTTTTAATTGTTCTTTGAGGTTTTGACAAAACACCGATTTGCCGCAAACCCTTTCTCGCAGCAGTGATTATTCTAGAATTGAGAAAAAGTTCACCTCAGTGTACTGATAAATACAGTATGTAAGTACAGTCAAGTGTAAAAATATGTATCTCCCAACCATCCCAATTACATGAATGCACTAAAGGAATAATGAAATAAGTCATTTTTTTATCAATAATATGTACCTAAAGTTAAGTGTATAGATACATACATACATACGCTCACGCCTGTAATCCCTAACGGGGTAGGCAGAGCATCAAATTTTCTGACATATTTATAACTGTTTATATTTTATAAAAACCGTTAGTAACATATGTATTTATCTTCTTATCGTGTAGGTGTGTGGCGAACTTGGCTAACCCTGGTGTCAGTTTTCAAATCACCAAATGGCCCCTGACTTGGTTTTAACGACTTTAGACACTGTAGTCAATCGACAACAGCTACAGCTTAACGTACCCTCCGAAGCACGGAAACGCTCATGATACATTGCCACTTAGGGCACCCATCAGGTTAACCTCACTGATCGGTTGAGATCAGCAAACGCCCCTGGGCTACGAGGGCAAAGACATATTAACATATTTATGAAAAGGTTCTTTGGATACATATTTATACACTTGACTGTAGCTGAACAAGAAGCAAAGCTCGAAACTGATTGATAGAGAAATGGAATAAAACATAATGGCATGGTTTTTATTTACAAAAACAATTAAAAATTGCTTTAAATTAGTTGACGAAAATTAAGGACGTGAATTAGCCCAGGAAACTAATCAACTGCCCAAGGAAATACAATACAAGGATAAACAGGTCAAAATATGAAAACAATTTCGCCTCTCCATACAACAGGTGATTTCTTTGCATATTTTTTTTTAAACATAGATTCTATGGGGATAGTTGTTCAGTTTCATGAGAAGAATGATTAAAGTAAATAATTTAAAGACACCCTGTATTTATTATATTTATTATGCGTAACAAAAGTAAAATCTATCAAAAATTTTGGACAGCAGTTGACACTAATGAAGATCTATTAAGGACTATAAGTTGTTGTCAAGCCTTATTTCTGGCTATAACTCTAAAATTAATTTGTATTACCCCAGATATTGATTAAGCTATGGCGCGCCAAATGTACACTGGTGTACGAGATTACTGTCGCAAGCGGCGTAAACACGAAGGGTTAAATATAGCTAAGAACCATCTCAAAACGAGAATCAAAATCAGTCCATCCGTTTAGGAGCTACTATGCCAGGCAGACAGTTACACTAGTCAAACTTATAACACCTCTCTTTTTTGTCAGGGGTCAATTTTTTTTTCTATTGAGTAAAAAGTTAAATAATAACAAGACTGATGTGACTGGCTGTTATTTATTTAATCATAAGGTGTTCTTGTAATGTAGGCCTATCATGTAGGTCCAGGTCCTGCCATTCAACCATATCCTAAACATATCCTGCGGCTCCCCCTATTTCGTTGAACAATGAACTCTACGGTTTGGCCCTCCAGCCCACAATTGCATAAAGGACTAACTACCCATATCCCCATTTTAGATAGTTGCTTCTGGCCTGCTCTATGCGGATTCTGTTATTTCAATGAAAAGACTGATATACATCACGTGTAAGGTGCTCCTATTTTTGCAAGTTATCCACTAGTTTTATCTTTAGTTAGGGATAGATGTCAGATTTAACCAGTAACAACCATGTAAAACGCAACGATAAATTTATTACACTGTAAGATGTTACCTTGTGACGACTGGCAAATCTTTGGAAAAATTGTCCAACACTGATCGCTGAGCATCTTCACTTTCAGCACTAAGTAACTTTTCTAATTCGGCTTCAGGCAATTTAAACTGTAAATGGAAAAAAACGTTATTTCAATGCCTTTTAAGTCCAGTCCGTAAAGGACAGTGATAGATTATTATAATGAACAGGGTTGTGCTTATTAGAGGTTGCTGGTATAGACAAGGCAAGAATGATATTTAATATTAACTTCTGTTCTATTTTTTTTTTTCATTACATCAATTCTGCGACCTCTACATTACACATTCATTTAGCTAATCAGTACAGGATACAATTTTTCATCAAAATAAATATTTTTTTAACATACATGTTTGGATGCAAAGTACTGTGAAGGATTTTTGTCTTTTTTATTTTACAAATTATTTTCTCTAAGTTTGTTTGTAGACAGGATACTAATTATAAAACTATAAGTATGTTTGTTCATGAGCTAGATTATTAATCTAAACAAATGATAATCAACACTTTGTCAGGCGCTATAACACATTTCATGCTTAATCAGGCTTTTATTTTCCTATTTGCTGTAACACTTATATGAATAGCTTCAAGAACTCCAGAGAAAATTCTATTTATTATTCACGTTCCTCCTGGACTTTGTTCCTGTGTGGGAATTCAGGAAAATTATGTAGCCTACGTTACTCAGTGATAATGTAGCATTCTAATGCTACATTATCAAAATTTTTCAAAGTATTCTGGTAGTTTTGGATCCTATTTGATGCAAACAAACAATCAAATCTTTCCTCTTTATAATTATTAGTGTAGATTTTTAGAATTTTACTTAAGCAATAGTAACTTGAACATAAAGTTTCTTCTCTGTTCAGTTAAAGTTGGAAGATCAAAGGTTATTTACAATTTAAAAACTGGGTTCTTTTACAGTAGGTCTATGACATGAGTGTGACTGCCTATGGCAACCTATTTTCTAGTTGACCAATTCATGTTGTCGTTATAGTTTTTATGAGGGTGACAGATCGGCGTGTCGCAAGACTACCCACGGGACTTAGTATATTTCCTTAAAAGCCTCTATGGGTCAGAGGGTCATGTTAGGCCGTAATTTTTGCATGCTATAATTTTATTACATGTAGAATTGAAACGACTGTGGATTAGTATTTTAATTATTTCTAACAGTCTAAAATAAACCCCTATAGCTTACTTTGTCTGGCACTGGCTTGATTTCTGCAAAAATTGTTCGCCAATAAGACCAAGCGAACATAAATAGAAGAATGTGGTAGATTATGAGATATACAGATTGCTGTACCGTACTTGTAATAGTAACTGGAAAAAAAGAATTGTCAATATACAAAACAAGTTACAGAAAACAATAAAGTAACAAGCCTTTCTTACACAGCAGGCACTTACAAAAGCACAACTGAATTACGTAGGCATAATACGACCAAGCCACGATTGACACTATCAATAAAACAGGAACCCATTTGAACACTCTCCAACAAAACATTTTGCACGCTCTAATAGATACAGTATTTTAAAAGTCACTCTATTCTTTTGCAGAGACGAAGCCTTCCCATCATCGACAATTTATAACGAAGAAACCCATGGCCCGTCTACAAAAAGGCAATAAAAATTGACAAACGAAATTTGATTGTGAAAGATTAATGTTGCTAGTTGAGACCAAAAACCAAATGTGGTAGTATTTAAGCATTGACTTGTATTTCCGGTAGAAAAAAAAGAAAAAACAATATTACCGGTTTTTTGAAAAAACCGTTAGTGTAAATATACCATAGACAATCCAAACAAGTAGCGTCCTTAATGATAGGGCTACCAACATTAACAGCTTGACCAAAGAGAGTCTATACACTATTGTAGAGCTTGACTTGAGCTTGTAGGTACGTCAAAGTGTTCAATTTCACATTTTTAGTCACAGCATCAAAAATTTTGTTGTTTTATCAAACTGTCACTAAAAAAATCAATAAGGGCTCTGATCTTTTATCATAAGTCATGGAGACCAAGGAATGCACCGACTTAGCTGAGGAAGTAAGTGTTTTGTTGAAATAATTGTTGCTAGAAAGTGCCTACCGATTGTTCACCGACATTCCGTGACGTGTTTCTCTTCGTATTTCAGAATCAATTCATCGTTGATGATGTCAGTAAAATAATCAAGGAAGCCATCGAAAACTCCATTGGTGGAACGGCTTATCAACACAACAAAGTGAATCAATGGACTTCAGCTGTGGTAGAGTCATGTTTGGGTCAGTTGACGAAGTTACAGAAGCCTTACAAATACATAGGTATGTATACAGTGTATGCAAGTTCAAAAACAATGTCCTGGTTCTATACCACTTTCCAGGTGACTATGAAATCTATTAGAAGAAAAAAATTATTACAGAAATAATCACAAATTTTATTACATTACCCACATTATAAGGGTACATTAATTACGTGAGGTGATTTAGGGCGTCCGCTGCGTTAAGCGAGTACACGGCGAACGGCGAGTGCTGTTTTTTGTAATTTCATATGATCAGCGCTGCCTGCAGTGCGTCCCCCGTCGCGCGGGTTACAAGGAAACGGCACCCGCGGCGTTAGCCCGCGCCGTTTGCTTAACGTAGCGGACTTCCTTAGACGCTTTTCGATCCCACACCTGCTCTAAACCGCTCTTATCACAACAGCACAGAGTGCATGCATGAGGTAGCCTGAGTTGCGGCCATCCGTACCAAAGTGAGGGTGGCATTTTCTATTTAGAAAAATCCCTACATAAAATGATTAAAAATTAAAAAAAATACCTAAACTTTATATTTAGTTACCTTAATATGGCTATGATGAATTAACTCACTTTGCGTTTGTTACAGTTACATGCACAATTATGCAGAAGAACGGAGCAGGCCTTCACACAGCATCCTCTTGTTTCTGGGACAACAATACGGACGGCTCATGTACGGTGCGCTGGGAAAACAAAACGATGTACTGCATTGTTTCAGTATTTGGTCTCGGTATCTAATAGACACATGTAGCATTCAAAAGCTTTGTAATATTTTAACAATGTTGCGAGGAAATAGTGCATATTTTAACATTTACTATTATAATTAATAGTGGTCTAATTGCACTGAATGCTTACTAATTTATGCTACATAAGATTTCAGTGATCTATAATAATGGTTGTTTCGCACCTACCAGACTTTTAAAGATTGAGCCACTTTCAGTATGCAAGATAGACAACAAGTACCTACATTCATAACAGAGGTCGGAATTTGAGCATTATGTCATAACCAATCTGTGATTCTATTTTTTATTTTACTAGGCAGTACTGTTCTACTGCCAATTAAGGCCTTATTTTATATTAATAAAAAAGCAGGTTTATTTATATTTTAACAGTTTATTTTACACAAGACTAATTACAAATATTTGTTATGAGGTGTATTATCAAATCTAAATTACTTATTGTTTTGTGTTCATAAATTATGTGACGGTCACTTTCCCATATTTATTTATTCATAGCATAATTGACATCTACTTATACATTCTATATATATGGATATTGACGAAATATTTATAGAATTGCCATTACAGAAGAAATGTTTATGACAATACAATTATGTTCATTAATTTTTATTATATTATAGGACAGTTCTGGTTCTAAACCAGAAGCCTTAGATACTGATTAATAATTCAACATAAGCTTAACCCATGTTCATTATAATTTTAAAAGGTTTAATAAAATTACTTTTTGTTTTAAATACCATTATATATAATAAAAAGTAATTTTATTAAACCTTTTAAAATTGAAATGAATAAGTTCCAATTTAGACCTGTATATGTGTTTATAGGTGACTATCAGTAGGTACTGATATTCCGACCCCTGTTATTAAATTTATTTATTTTTTTAAATGACAGTAAACAAGGGCTCAACCCAGTAAGTACACATACCTCAGGAGGTCTCCCTTATTTACTTATACTTGTAATGTATGATTTTTTGACAAAACATAATTGAGTGTTATGACAAAAGCCGATTTGATAGGTAGACAACAACTTAATTTTCCTTTATTATTGTAATTCTTTATATTTCTCACATATTACATTATAACTTTTGTCAAAACTTTGCCTTATTCATAATTCATATAATTCGCCTTATAAGATTCATAATATAATTCGCCTTATATTTCCGAACTACTTATTTATTTAATATTAAATAAAAAGCAAGACAAACATTCGCAAAATGTTAATGCAAAAAGTTTCTTGTAATTCAATTTCAATAGTTATTGTTTTCTATTTCAATTAGTAATTACTTACTTTTTAAGCAAGTAGGATATATTTTCGTACTCAATAAATATGTCTAAAATCTTTTTTGTTTTTTTTTAGATTCATAAATTATTTCCGAACTGCTTATTTATTTAATATTAAATAAAAAGCAAGACAAACATTCGCAAAATGTAATTCAATTTCAATAGTTATTGTTTTCAATTTCAATTAGTAATTACTTTTAAGCAAGTAGGATATATTTTCGTACTCAATAAATATGTCTAAAATCTTTTTTGTTTTTTTTAACTGACATAAAAAAAAGGCGTATCGGCTCTAATGCAATGTACTGTGCTTCTATTTTCTTATTGTGATTCTGCAAATTTTGACCAATTAAGTTGATTTTCAAAAGACAAGAACGAGACATACTGTTTGCCAAGAGACAAAGAAAACGCGTCCCTTTCGGCACTGAACAGGTCTCAGATCTTGATTTTAACTGCACAAAATCTGTACTTAATATGTCAAAATTTGCCACCAAAGGAGACAATTTGTACTCCTCTGGTTAATGTTATGAGCTATAAGGATTTTTTGCAACAATGCACCACCTAGCGAAGATCTGATTTCACGCAGAACTAGTACCTACATAATTTGTTCAAATTCAAATGCCAAGTATCAAATTTGCTCCACCTTCCGTTAAAAGTCATAAGCATTTTCTTTGGGCAGTGCCCAAAAAGAACTACACCACCAAGCGAAGATTTGATTTCAACCAGATGTTGCCTTTAATTTGTCACAAAAAATCACAATTGTTCGATGCGTAATTAAAAAGTTACACGCATTTTAACAATTACACAGTAGGCCGTGAGCCTGCTGCAAAATATTATCTGGATGCGGGTAGCGCAGCTTTAATTAATGATTAAGAAATTTTAAAAAGTGAAGGAATAAAAAAGGAGGTAGGTACTTACAAATTTTTAAAAAATCGTTAATTTATTTAATTAATAACTAAAAAGCGAGAAATAAAAGTTTTTTAAATCTAAAGTATAAATTACGGCAAGAACCTCAATAAATAATTGTCGTATTTACTTAAGTTTTTTTTTATTTAATTCATCATATCAGCCCATTGCAGTCCACATAGCGTGTGAGATAATATGTCGTATGAGAGTGTGAGATAATATGACATAGCGTGTGAGATAATATGTCGTGGCGATTATCTTAGCCCGGCTGAACATAGGCCTCCCCCAAGGTGCGACATTTGCACGATCCTCCGCTGTTTTCATCCAGACACTACCCGCTATCTTCTTTAGGTCATCTGACAACCAAGGCCGCTGCCGTGGCCTGGAATAGCGGGGCGGCCGGGAACTAGGGGATATTGCCCATACTCACCACGCTGGGCAAGCGGGTTGGTGAGCGCAGGTACTGGGTGTCACACCAACGACACTGCTGCCTGTCGTTGGCCAGGTGAATTTACCCCAGCACTAGATGGATATACCGCCATCGGTTCGGTCGCCAGAGCCTCATCCGTTGATCACGTTGGCGTTTGGGGCACGAAGGATGTTTTGTGCGCCCCCGTTACGCCCCCCTTTAGTCGCCTTTTACGACAGACGGGGGAGACCGTAGCTATATTCTAGTCCGTAGCTACACGGTATTAATAGAATTACTTTTTTATTATTTATTTAATTAATAACTAAAAAGAGAGAAATAAAAGTTTTTTTTTAATCTAGTATAATTACGGCACCAACCTCAAAAAATAGTTGTCGTATTTACTTAAGATTTTTTTAATGGAATTACTTTTTACCCGACTGCGTTTATTATTAGTTTCAAACAACAATTCAGAGAAAAAGACCTTAACATTTTCATATGGTGGGTATATAGGCGGCTAACACAGACAAAAAAGAAAGCCGTAAGATGATAATATCCCGCAAGTAACCTTACTTCCACGCTGGACGGGAGTGAAAGAAAAACTTCGAATGTACGAGTACCAGTATGCCAGAGAAGAACTGCCAACTCTTTACAGGCATACTGCAAAAGTCAGTAAGTGGCACACGAGGGTTTTGCTGTATTATGGGTGAAAGACTGACAAGCTGATGTTTAATTTAATTAATAACCCTCAGAATGTAGGTATGTCAAATGCAAGAAATGTATGAGAAAACCCTCGGAGTTTCTTGCCTATTCTTCTCCTGAGGAAGACTGCACCTTTGCGAATAGGCGCAAACTCAAAAATGCTATGTAATTCACTACTTTGCTCAATGATTTATATTGATTTTGCTCATGTATTTCGTTTTCAAGCAGCACTAATCAGCACTTTGTATGTTCTATGAAATAAATATTTTTGACTTTATCATCAAGTGATTCTAGAACCACTGATGTTCTGCCTACCCCGAGCAGAAAAAGCCCTTTCGGCTTCTCTACACTAGGGGATGAAATGCTTTTGTGACTGTGTCTATTAAAAGGGACCACTTTGAGGGTTGTCAATAAGAGCCATAAACAGTTTGCTTCATTACATTTTTATTCTTAACAACTACCTTCTCAGTGATCCCTCTTACCAGACACAGTTAATAAGGGCATCGTACGTAAAAGACAAATATTAGCCTTGTGTCATATGAAGCGTCTCCTTTTTTATGATAGAGTCAACGGAATTGACTACAGGTTATATCGGTGTCCAACTATGGGATAAAATGTAGCCTATGTCTTTTCCCAGGCTCTAATCTAGGTATCTCTGCACCAAATGAAATCCGATTATAACTATACGTGTGTGTGTATAGTTATAATCGGATTTCAGATTTATATTGTTACTTAAGTATAATTAGATATTAAGATTCTGATCTGTCATCTGTTACTGTACCTTTTTGAATAAAATAAAATAAATAAAAATAAATTAGTTTAGGCTTGAAAGACAGGCAGACAGAGTTACTTTTGCATTTATAATATTAGTAACACAGACTACTTAGAAGATACTACGTAATTAGTAAGGATGTGTTACACTTTTACCCTCACACATTATTATTTTCGTTTACCCTACAGGGAGGGCCAAAACCGTAAATTCCGTCATGTGTACGCGACCTATAAGAACCTCTCTTCCGCTTCACAATCCTGAAAATCCCGCTCTCAGCAGGTTTGGAAGATATAAAAAAATGTGTTGCTTTATAAAGGGTTTTTTTTACTTCTAAGTAGTATGAAGTATGCCTGTGCCAGGAGGTTTCGCTCTTTCGTATAATCAATACAATATCACTTTTTTTTTTAAATCCAATAAGGTATGAATTACACGCAGAACAAAAATGAGCGTGTTTGTATGTGTAGTGTGTGTGTATGTAAAAAAAGGTATGGTTAGGTTAGGTTAGGTTAGGTGTGAAAGGATATTATTAAAAGATAAGGCAATTTATAGTGTTAATAAATAATTAGTTATAGTTAGCCCTACGACATAATCTTGGGATGTGAAAGGTAACGACAGCTTATAGTCCTTTATGAGCTGTCATTACCTTTTATAGTCCTACTAAATAAAACGTTAAATATTGAATTTTTTTTTATACCTACCTGTATCTGTAAAAAAGCTTTAGTTTCTTAATATCTTAACTGTTTTAAGTGTCGACTTGCATTCATAGTACGTCTTAGGCGATTCCGCGTAAGATGATTTTCAACATGATTTTGTAAAATTTAACCTTTTGTAGCTTTTTTTTATTAGAATTCGAAAAGAAAGAAATATCCACATTTAATATTAAAACAACTTTTATGAGCCTTATATGAAGACAACTCACGCAGCTTTACGCTACGGTCCGAATGACAATAATATCGATATTATCGCTCAAACATTGGTCCGATTGACTTGTTAGCGCGCTCACAGCGCTGACAGTGACGTCACTCATGACGTCATTACCGACGCCATCTTGCGCTAACAACGACCATGCCTCGACGCGTAATCACTGTGAGCGATCTGTCAAACGCACGTCAAAATAAACAAATTGAAAGTGTTTTTCTTGTGTTTTTTTAAGGTTTTCCTTTAAAGTTCTTCTTTCTTTGTTATTGGCGTGGGTGATGACTAATTAAACTCCTTGAGCAGAAAAAAAGCATCTTCAGAAGGTAAACAAAGATTTTGAGGTTAGAAATACCGTAAGCGCGCTAACGTTCTGGTCCGATTCGATAACTGTCATTTGTCGATTTTAGCGCTGTCATCCATTCGGACCAGGCTGTTAGCGTTGGCGCGCTGTTATCGCCAAAATCGTCATTCGGACCGTAGCCTTAATGAAATGTACCGTAAGTAGATGATCTAATAACCGTTCGATCTGAAGGGCACCAAATAAGCAAATTGGTGATAATTAAAATTATACATAGGTACTTATAATTTCCAATGATATTGACTTATTTGAAAAGAAATCTATACTTATATAATATTATACAGAGGAAAGATTTGTATTTTTGTATGTAACGAATAAACTTAAAAAATACTGGAACGATTTCAAAAATTCTTCCACCATTTGGATGCTACCTACATTATCCCTGAATACCTAACATACTTAGGCTACATAATTTTCCCGAATTTCCACGAGAACGAAGTCCCGAGCGGGATCTAGTGATTTATATATAAGTAACAAATAACAAAAGAGTGTACTAATTGGTCATATACTTTAATATCAAGTATTTTAATGATGTTTAAAATCACTGCAGTTAGACGTGTTACATCCGTGATAAAATTCGACGTTGCACCTGCGACGGAAAGAAAAGTTATACAGTCGGTGTAATTTATTAAAATATTATTTTATAATAATATTTTATTTAATAATTGGTTGACTTTAAACTGTTTTAAGATATGAAAGCAGAATTAAATAAATGTTTCACAATTTGCAGACATTTACCATTCTTTCTTTATTAATTAACAAGGCTTTGATAAATACAATCCGTGAATACTGCAAAAACAAATGATGAATTAATTTCAATGTAATTTTAAACAAAACAAAAAACTCTTGCTTCTTGGTTAAAGTTAATTCAAATGGTGGCGGGTTTAGCAAACGACCGACATTTTTGTGTCACGTGACCGTCATCGATCCAATGGATGAGCGCGTCTCGGGTCCATTCAACTCGGACTCGAACAGCGCCGCGCCGCCGAGAGAGACACTTCATATCACCAATTCTATTCATACATAGGAGATATTTATATGTCGCCATCTCTTTCGCACGTATTGAGAAATAATTAAATGAATGGTGAATGAGCGAAACGGGAATATTCGAGTGGAGTGGAAATTATTGAAAGCTGCTGCGTCGAGTGCGCTGGGCCAGGCCAGTCGCTATGTAGATTTTTCGATGTGGGTGTTGTGTCGCTGCACGTCAAACGTTTCAATGGTTATTATTTTCAAGTGGACGTTATATTTTTCTGGCAATTTGTAGTCGGACTACATCGAAATTGAAATTTTACAGTGTTTCGTGGACATTTTCCTTTGTGCTCGTGAACGATTACGGTGTGATGACGGCAGATAATAAACTGGTGGGGGGCTGCTAAAATACTACGCTAGGATAGTAACGTTTTACAACTCGAGAGGTGTTCGAAGCGCCCGTAAAATCTTTCATCTCGGAGCGGCGAAGCGGGCTTCCATTTTGTTTTATGTGATTCGATTGTTTACTCGGCGCGGCTGCGAACAGCGACAATGGAAAGCAATGGTGAGTACCCGAGCTCTTACCCACGGTGCACCGTGCGGAATGCCCACACCAGAAAAAAAATATTGTCCTGCGCATGTAGGCCGTACTACATACATTTCCTTCGGCGATCAACAATAATACGCAACAGTAAATATGTATTGGCACTTGATATAGCGATTGCGCGTTTAGTGGCAGGAGATGACTCCAGATGCAGGCCTGTCGGATACTCGAGGCTCACCGCTCGGCCGAGCGCCCAACACGCCATAACTTGTTCAAAGCATGCGTTCGTGTAAACCCAGCCTTTGCTGCACATACCCTTATCAGCTGATTACACCTAATGTACCGATGCAGCCCTGCACCATGAAATGTTTTTAAATAATCAGCTGTGTTTCTCTAGTGTTCGCAAGGCCGTTAACCGACCAAATGGGTAATTTTCTAAAGGTGGAGATTTGAGTAATAGTGTTACTATGTCTGCCTGCTGCCATTGTTTGTTTATACTACTCCAGAAACAATGAGCTGAAATACTTATTGATAGTAAGTGCCTAGTCAGTGTTTACTTCACATCTGAATAACAATGATCAGGAAGGTAAATAGCAAGGCACACCTGGGTAGCTCGTCCAATTTTATTAATTGATTGGAGCTTGTAAACAGAGTTCTTTTGATCGATTGAAATTTGTGATTTTATTGCATTCTGTCTTATTAAACTTCATTTCAGGGTATAGTAGTAAAAAAAATTATGGAAGGCATATTATTTATGTTATTCAATTGTCAGAGTTGTTGGTGATTTAACCAAACCAAAAATGATTATTTTTGATCACCCCCTGATATTTATTGATCACTAGCATTCCGCCCGGGACTTCGTTCCCGTGGGAATTCGGGAAAATTATGTAGCCTATGTCCATCGGGGATATTGTAGCTCTCTAATGGTGAAATAATTTTTCAAATTGGTCCAGTAGTTTTGGAGCCTATTCAATGCAAACAAACAAACAAACAATCAAATCTTTCCTCTTTATAATATTAGTATAGATTACTCTTAAACGGTTAAACCAACATTAGCTTTCAAACAAAAAATCTGCATCTTAATCAGTCCATTAGTTTTGGAGCCATGCAGATAC